>JAGFPH010001157.1:22903-40189 GCA_018207615.1 Philaenus spumarius
CCCGATGTAATCTTATGCAAAGAATAAGAAATATACATTTTAGAAATTAAAGAATAATTTTAATAAGGAGTTATTTAAGTGTTTTCTATAATTTAACAGTTTAAAGTTGTATTAAACTTCATTGTAAAACATTATTAGGCCTATGCATCAAAACAAATCCACACAATTAAATAAAGACACAGTTCCATTAATCACACTTCACGACTCCCAAACACACATTACATTAACAAAACCCAAATCCCAGAAGATATGAAGATTAATAAGGCACTAAGATCAATTTCCTGGAAAGGTAGAGAAGCCCCAAAAGAATATTGTTGAGTATGCTATAGAATAGTGCAGTTGATACAACTTTGGCTGGTGAAATTTAATGAAAAGAATTGGTATTTGAATAAATATATAAGATAGTAATTGTTCGACGTTAATCACCAATATTCATAAATAAAGTTTAGTGTTTTTTTTCCTTTTATAACAATTACTAAACTGTAATCTGCAAGAACAAGTAATCAATTGGGTGAGAACTTTCCAATCCTAACTAGTCTATTTTAAGATCCCACCACTAAATAACCTTAGAGGGATAACTTTATTTGTTTAAACAAAACTGTGAATAACAAGACATAATATATATATAGATTTACCAAGAACTTTTGAATGTTGAAATTAATCGTAAATTCAGTGATCCCTTATAATACTACTCTAACAACATTTGTACTTGTGTTACCTATTATCCAATTTGTTTTATTTAAATCCTTTGGGAAAAATACGGCACCAACCTCCTGAGATAAGATCTTGTGTCTTTAAAGACTATTAAACAATAATTAATAACTTATTTGTCATTAAACTTAGTAGGCCTATTTCCAATCTAAACAATATTGTTATTTTTTGTTTTTAGTAAAAAAAAAAACAATACCATTTTAATGTATTATTACCTGTACGAGTACAGAAGTAAAATTATTGTCTTATAATTGTAACCCTTGTCGACCATCTTTTATTTTAATATAGTTGTAAAAGCAGTTGCAATATAGTAATCTGCCAGAACAAAGTGAAATGGCCACCAGTTAGGCTAATAGGTTAATCTTGCAGGTATTAAAATATGAAATTTGGCTACAAATTAGGCAACACTGTATTTTTAATTTATTTTGCTATCACTTTAAAACTTCATGAAAATTAAGATTTACGCAATGAAACTTGATCAATCAGCTACTATTGCTAATTCATAATAATTATATGTTTATAATAACCAATTCTGAAACAAATTTTGCAAGGGTCGGCAAGAGTTTAAAAAAATTGTGTTGAATTTCTTAACGAGTTTTAAGTTAACTTAAAATTGTAATGCAGACTGTTGTACGTTCTTTTAGCTCAATTTTAAAATCTATTTTATATTTAATTTACATAAGTAGGCTATAGGGTGACCAAACGTCCTGGAAAACCGGGATTGTCCCGGTTTTTTGACATAATATGTGGTGTCCCGAAAAGTGGTTTCGGAACGCTCAAAAGTCCCGGAATTTAGTTTTAAAATAAATTATAGCCTATATAGGCCTATATATATATAATGTTTACATGATAAAATATAATTCACGATAAAATGAAACCTCTGACGAAATTTCAACATTTTGTTTGAATACTATTGAAATGTTTGATCTCGATAAAAATAAATGTGTGGCATTTTGTTTTAGATAATAATTGTTTTAAATAATATTAATTAAACAGATTTAGAAGTAAGTCATATACATTTTGTGTTTCTCGTTTTTACCAATAAGCTACAATCAGGCTAACAAAATGTATTAACAATACAATTTTCTATAAAAATACAACGATTTTATATTTTTTTTAAATTGGGTACATTGGGAGGCGGGTTATTTGTACCGGTTTTCTCCCAAAATGATTTGGCCACCCTACATAAGTAGTATCTAGTATTAGTAGTCCTTAGTCATCTAAAAATAGATTCAGTAGCCTATTAGCTTTGTTTGAAATTCCTTTTTTACCAAAAACTAACACCATAAATAACAAATATATTAAACAATTTCAATTTAAAATTTAGCACTTATTACAAACAACAGGTGGGGATTCATTGGGAAAAGCCAAGCCCGCACTAGTGGATAAGCGCGGCTGACAACCCTACATGACGTCATGCAGTCAACATCCCCCTTCCTCACCGGCAGCAGCGGCGTTGGTAAAACTTCAACAGAGTGGCTGAGCCCTTCTATTCTCGCTGGCCCTTTGTCAATTATATTTCTTCTTTATATTTATTTAGGAAGTTCATCAAAGTGATGCTATCTTGACCGAAGTGTTTTTAAAGTAACCAACATTGATAAATTCAGTGATATTTAACCAAGAGACTGGTATCCTCTGTTTTAATAACATTTCAATGCAGTAAAATTACAAAAACTATAATAAAACTTAAATAATTTTTCATAATATCTCAAAACAAAAAATAGACGCCAACTTTATAATTTGCAATTTCAAATCAGTAAAATCATAAATGTGACAATAAACAGTTTGTTCAAAGCAAGCCGAGTGCCAGACTTGAGATACTAAATAACAATTTCAATACAGTAGGTGTAAGTTATGTATAATAATTTCAAAATTTGAACAGAATAACTTTTGCCTTCACCTGAGCTAATTTAAAAGCCATTTAACAACTTCAAAGTGAAAATAGACTTGAAAAATACTCAAATGAGTCAGATTAAATAATATTTGTGTACAGAAATTTTATTATGTGTTCCAATTAATAAATTTAACTTGTGGCTTAACTCTGTTTATTTCATTGGCCCATTCAGATATTTAGAGTTAAAATATTTACTTAATTATAATCATAGTCGAAGAAATTAATGTACAATAATAATATTTCAAAAAAGATTTTATTATAATATTGCCTGGATTTTTTTAAATTATGGTGAAGAAAGATAAGTGTTTACACAAACAATGTTTTGCAGTCTATATATCACAATCATTTCATATTATTTATTCCCTGACAGCTGTAATAAATTTTGGTTAATCAGGAGTGGATACGAGAATTGAATGCTCAATTCAGCATTCAGTGTTATTTCATATGGTAGCCTATACTGTTTTCAAAGTAAACGTCTTTGGGAAATTATTTAACAAATTCACGTACATTTTAGTGATTTCGTTCATTAATATTGTTTAGTCTAACCTATTGTTTATCTTTTTTTGTGTATATAAAGTGACTTGATTTTGTATTTGGAGTAAAAATATCAAAAATGAAGTTAACCTCTATATTTTTTAGTTTTATTTCTCTCGTATTTTCTATAATATTTGATTCCCGCTGATATTTTTGGTGTTTTTACACTCAGTTTAATGTGTTTTTCATAATATGAACAAAATTTTTAAAAACCTCTGGTCAACACATCCTCCATTTTTACCTCTTGAGGCTATGATGGAACTTATTGTCTTAACACAATTACAATACGCTGTCAGATAATTATGAACCGGAACTTGATTACTTTTGAACACTTTGTAAAGTTTGAACCTATTAAAGTCTAAAGTGTGTTTCTGTCTTTAAAATTCCAAAATCCTATCAGTGATATTGTGCTTTAGTTGGTCACACTTAACTCTGCTCAAAAAAGGATGTAAGCTGCTATGGTCTGGATAGGATTATGTATAGGGCCTACATAACACTGTATAATAATAATAATAATATTTATTTCTTCACCAAAAAAATAAAGGTATTTTCGCTGTCCATTATTATTACTACCTATAAATTCTAACTTAGGCATACAGTAAATACAGACTTGGTATCATATCTGAAAAGAGGTTTACAGAAGACAGAACGGTGCTTAAAGTAACATCCCAATGGCAATAATAGTCTATGTATTACACAATATTATGATGGAACTTGTTATCACCACAATAACACTGACAGGCAGGTGATGATGAAATTTATTTCTTTAAATTTTAAACGTTTTGGGAAGTTTAAAGCTAGGTATTAAAGTCCAAACCACAACCGAAATTATTAAAATGTTTGCTTGGGTTTTGGGCCTCGCCCACATTTAACTTTTTTAAATATTTTTGGAGTTTATTAGATAAAATGTAATTTACTTTAAAAAATAATGACTTACCTTACAGTGTTTTAACAATAAAGAAATGCAATATTTATTTATCCTATGTATAATATCCGAAATTAAAAGATCAGACCGGCAACTGTCCAACCCTAAAGTACTTTCCTGTAAATTACAGATAGGTAAGATAAAACTGATAAAAGACAAGTTCTAAATTGAATCACTTCTCTCACACTGAGTCACTGAGTCTGAGTCACACTAACGGCCAACGGGACCAAACAGGTCAAACAGCAGAGCATAGCAGAACTAATGAAATAAATTGAGTGTAAACTGACGTGTTGTGTTCTTATTTCACGTTCTAAAGAGAGGAGGAAACTATTGATTAGACGAACAGGAACAGAGTAATTTCCTTGATTATACATATTGAATGTCCATAATCAAAGGTAATTTCAACTGATGTGTAAATGAATATGTTCTGTGTTTTTTTTTCAAAAATATTAATACTCTTCTACTTATTCAAGACAAGACTGTTAGTGGAAACATTCTTGAGTAGTTTTAACATTGTAAATTTCCTATTAATTATCAATATTTACCAAAATAGCCTTTTTCGTTTATTGCTACGCTTAACTTTTCAAATAACCACAGTCAAAAAATTAAAGTTATATTATATATGACGGGTTTTTTGTAAAATATATATTAGTAGTCTAAACAAATAACAAATTCAGTAATAATGCATTTTTTCCAAACATGAATCTTCCTTTTGTTTTTGTTGATTAGGTACTATTTTTGGGCTACGTTAGTTTACTCTATGAAATTACAATTAATTATATAATATGACAATTAAATAGATACTTTTAAAAACTGCAAGATGTAAAGTTTTATTTTATTTATAGTCTTAGTTGATTTTTATCTAAGTAATTACCTATCAACAAAATTTAGTACCAGATAGTAAAAATGTTGACTATATACACATATTGGCTATATAGAAATTTTTTATATTAAAGTAACACAAGATTTAAGATTGTTAGAGATTCTGGTTTCTCTATGATTGCATATGTTCGTACATAGTTTGAAGTTTGATAATCGAAAATTAAATAACATTTTTTTAAACCACTGATGACCGATTCCATCAGAAATAGATGTAGGCCTATTAAATTAAAGTTTAATCAGTTGTTGTTTTTGCCCGCATATTTTAGTTTGAGTGTTTGAATTGCTTCATTGCTTGCATCAACAAAAATAGACTAAGGGGTGAGTATGGTTAAGCTTGGTTCCATAAAATGTGAATTAAAATTGGCCAGAGTAATCGCACCTCTCCTAATATTGTTGACAACTTTTATCTGTACAATAACAACCTAGAAACTTATACATTTTATTAGTATAGTGGCAGACCCTTTTTACAACTTCGATCATGTTAAAAATTGCAAAACTTTTCCAGAAAATCATTTTTATGTGGAAGGTGTAACTTTGTAGCAAGTGCTACCTGTAAAATTTACAACAAACTTCACCATAATATTGCAGTGAGCTGCCAACCTTTGAGCAAGAAAATGCTCGAGAGTGTAATCATAATTATTTAATTATAGGCCTATTATTAAATGTATTGGCGTAACTTTACTATTCGACTCTAGCCTAATATTTTTGCAGACAACGACAAAAATACATTCTACATTCTAGCCTACTGTTAAATGTTAAATACAGGTAAACATACTGTGACTAAATAGGTTAGGTTAGAACCTTTTAGGTATTTTTTTAATTATTATTTTTGCATTTCTGTTAGCTCTAGGTTAGCCTAGAGTCGAATAGTAAAGTTGTGCCATAAACTTACCTCCTGGCATGTAAATATAGCCTAATATGAATAATTAAAACCTGAACCTAAACTAACTTATTATCTTCTTCAGTCACAGTACGTTTCCATGGTAAAAATTTACTTTAACTTGTCAATCAATTTCTAAGGGAATTTGTAATAATATGAAAGAACACATCTAAATGATTGTAAAAATAACAAAATTATTCCCGGGAAATAAAATTTATAGGAATTAGGCCTATGAAGGAAATAAAACTTGAAATTATATAGGTTACTTTAGGTTTCGACTTTCCCGCAATATTTCACGTAATTATAACAAAATAAATCACTTCACATACACCAAACACGTAAGAAATAAATAAACTAAACAATATTAATCCCAAAAGTATCCCCCAAACAAGAAAATTAAAAAATAATGTAACAAAACGTTAAAAACAATAACAACGTACCTTTAAGTACAATAGAAACTACAATATAACTGCATAATTAAAATGGAATTTCATCAACGTTGCCAAATCGAACAATAGGTTATTGTACTGAATGGGGTGTGTATAAATCGTTGACCTGTGGACTAGTAAACGGTGACCGCAGCATTGAATCTCATTGGTTCTGTAATAAATTAGCCAAATTTCGTTATTATCACATTAGGCCTATAGGTATTTATTTACTTTACCTTGTCAAACAAAACTACTATAAACACACAAACCTGAACTTTTTTCTTAATAAATATAGTATTTATACACTTCACTGATACCGTGAAACCAATATTTAACCATATTCAACATTTACAACATTAAAAACTTTCAAATCAAAAGTTCGTTATTGAAATTTACATTGTAAAGTGCCGACATGTTTTTCTTACCGTCCTGACAGCGTTGCCGGATTGTTCTTGTTCTTTTTGTGTAGAAACGAACAGTTTAGGCAACTCATTCTAATTATAAATAGTGTGATAATACGACAAAATATTATAATTATATAAATATTATAATCATACTGTTATCGGCAAAATACTGTGACTAAACAGTTTAGGTAAGTCCTCTAGTTTTTTTTTTATTCTAATTATATAAAGTGATAATACGACGAAATATTATAATTATGCAAATATTATAATCATACTGTTATCGGCAAAATACTGTGACTAAACAGTTTAGGTAAGTCCTCTAGTTTTTTTTATTCTAATTATATAAAGTGATAATACGACGAAATATTATTTCTCAAATGAGGCAACCTTTACTATCTAGTTACCTTGATTTATACACACCTTAATTAGTACAATAACCTATTGTTCGATTTGGCAACGTTTATTAATTTCCATTTTAAATACGCAGTTAAACGGTACTTTCTATTGTTTGATGCATTTGTTTACGTAATTATGTTTGTTGCATTATTTTCACATTTTCTTGCTTCGTGGATACTTTTGGGGTTCATATTGTTTAGTTTATTTAATTCTTACATGTTTGGTGTATGTGAAGTGATTTATTTTGTTATAATTACGTCAAATATCGCGGAAAAGTCGAAACTTAACCTATACAATTTCAAGTTTTATTTCTTTCATAACTCCTACAAATATTATTTCCCGGGAAAATTTTTGTTGTTTCTACAATCAGTTAGATGTGTTCTTTCATGTTATATCAAATTCCCTTAGAAATCGTTTGACAAGGTAAACTACATTTTTACCGGCCTATATAATTAAAATAAAAAAAAACCTAAAAGGTTCTAACCTACAGTATAGTATTTAGTCACAGTATGTTTACTTTTTAGGCTACTTACTTTTGCCGATAACAGTAGGCCTATGATTATAATATTTCATTATTATCACATTATATAATTAAAATTTAAAAAAACCTAAAAGGTTCTAATCTATAGTATTTAGTCACAGTATGTTTACTTTTTACTTAATTGAATACTGGTAAACATAGCCTACTGTGACTAAAGACTATAAGTTAGAACTTCAGGCTATTTTTTTATTCATGCTTTTCTATTGGCATAGGGTCATATAGTAAATTCGCGCCCTAGATGGTAAACAAAATAGGCTCCTAGGCCTATAAGCATAGGCGTCGCGCCTGGGGGTTGTGCTATATAGCACATGCCAACCCAACATTGTACAGTATATAAATTTAACATTAGTTTATATTTATGTTAAATACACAAATAATTTAATCTCTACTATTTTGTTAAGTTCTACCTCTTTTTATAAGTTGTTTACAAGATATTTTAACTACCTACTTTGTTTATTTTACCTTATTAAGGTTTATTTGAAAATTATTTTCAAATTTAATCGTTATTACATTTACGTACTTATGAGATATCATTTGGCTAAACTTACGGACTGAATGAAGTAGTCTACGTCATTTTATTCTTTAACTCGTTGAATGTTTGTAATCTTTATCTTGTGCAACACCCCCTCCCCGGCCTCTCGCCGTTTCACTCCGAAGTCCGTAAACTAGTTTACAAAAAGCTAAGTGCTCTAGTTTTAAGATTTTTTAAACGAACTGAGAGAAGGCTTATGCTCAATTAATGTTACATAAAGATTTTTTCATGGGTAGTTATTCTTATGGATTTTTACTTGAGATCTCATCTTTAGTTACAAAAGCAGATAAAGGAAACGCAATAGTGTTAATAAAAATAGAAGATTACATCAAGAAAACGGAAGAATTTATAAACAAGACAGAATGCAAAAAAGAGAAGAAAGATAGAACTGAAACATTCCAAAAAGAAATTAAAAATATTATTAAAAAATCACATAACCTATTGGACGAGAATGAATACAAATACATTAATATGAACCCCAGCCTACCAATAATAAGATCTCAAGTAAAAATCCATAAGAATAACTACCCAATTAGGCCTACCTATAGTAAATTATACAACCGCACCAGCATACAAATTGGCAAAACATATAGCAAACGTCATTGGAAATATGGGATTGTTAAAAAACAAATTTATAGTAAAAAACTCATTAGAAGTGGCAGAAAAATTAAAATTACTTGAAATTTCAGAAGAACATAAACTAATTTCATTTGACATAGAGAACTTATATCCATCGATACCCATAAACGAAACACTAAACATTTTAGAGAGTTTGTTAAAAGAAAATGGAAGTAATATAGAACTAAATAAAGAAATTATGCAGGCTTTAACAATAATACTACAGCAGAACCAATTTAAATTTAACAACACTGTGTACAAGCCGAAAGATGGATTGGGTATGGGAAATCCATTATCTGCTATTCTAAGTGAAATTTTTATTCAACATTTAGAAGAAAAATATATAGAAAACATTTTGCAGAAACATGAATGCTTAGAATACATCCGATACGTAGATGACTCACTATTAATAATAAAAGACAGCCAAAATAATAAAGGAGAACTAATTTTAGAAAAAATAAATCAAATCCACGAAAATATTAAATTTACAATGGAAAAAGAAGAAAACAGAACGATTAATTTCTTGGACTTAAAAATAACCAGAAATAATAAACAACTAGAATTTGGAATTTTTAGAAAGGACACATACACCGATAATATAATTAATGCACATTCAAATCACCCAATGGAACACAAAATGGCAGCTTTTCGATACATGATTAATAGATTATATAGTCTACCGTTAAAAAGGAAAGCACACAAAGAAGAACTAAACACTAGGCCTATATTTAAGATAGCTGAAAATAATGGATACGAAAAGAGAACAATAAGAAAATTAATTCGTAAAATAAAACAAAATTTAAATAATAAGACCACAGTCACAAAGAAACAAGAAAATATCTGGGCGGGATTTACCTTCACTGGAAAAGAAACATATAAAATGAAACAATTTTTTGGAAAATTCAATGTTAAAACTGCTTTTAATACGAACAACACCATAAAGAAAAGATTAAGCAAGTCTATAGAAGAAAGGGAAGCATACGACAAAAATGGAGCATATAAAATAAAGTGCAAATGTAACGCAACATATATAGGCCAAACAGGATGAAAACTAAAAACAAGATTTAAGGAACATACCGTATTAGATCTTATAAATATGAAAAAAGAGATTCAAATTACGCAACACACTTATTAAATGAGGGTCATATGCCATACGAAATGAAAGAATCAATGAAGCTCTTACACCAAAGTAACAAAGGAAGACGGTTAAATATAATGGAAAACATGGAAATTTTCAAACTAAAAATGAACGGAGAAAATATTATTAATGAACAAATTAACAGTCAATCAGAAATAACTTTCCAAACTCTAAAATTGTTGAAAATATAAAAAAAAAAATTGTTAAATAACGTGTTGCATAACAGATTACATAACAGATTGCATAACAGATTACATAACAGATTACATAAGCAGCAGCACCGGTAGTAGGAGGAGAGGCGTGGCTAACTATATCTAGACGATTCCATAACGGATGAATCCATTACTGAAATAGGTCTCGATAATGGAGGAATTCCGAAACGCGTCGACAAACTTTAGTGAAAGTGTTACGTTAGGATTGGCAGAAAATTGTACTCAAACTTACCTAATAGAACACACTGGAAGGAACAATGCTGTGACATATCCCGGAAATTACCAGCAGAGTTCTCTAGATTACAACAAACTCGAGTTCTCTAGATTTTCTAGATCCATCTCCTGTCGGTTTTTCCAACGGTTCGCAGTTCAGATTTTTACGGGAGCGTGAGAGTGATTAAAGCATTAAGTAGGCTACTCTGCAATTAACAATTTATCAAGCATTCAAATAATGGGCCTAAATTGTTTGATTTTTGTTGCAGATGTCCATCTAACTAGAGCAATCTTCATAAACCACAAAGCCAAAAATTGCCCGATACCAGGTAATGGAAGCAATAATTATAAAAAATGGTAATTTGTGTGCAAAAATATTAATTTACTAAGTTTTTATATAAAACATTTATGAAAGTTTTCCTGGTGCGGAATACAGCAGGGCTGTTTTTATTACTTTCTCTTTCCTATACGTAGTATATGGAGAAAGTATTGTTTTCGTCCAAATTTTCGAATTTGAATTTTTAGTGGAATTATCTGTTTTGGTGTTCCCTGAACCCCCAAAAATTGTTTAGTGGAATAATCTGTGTTGGTGCTCCCTGAACCCAAAAATATTTTTAGTGGAGTTATTTGTTTTGGTGCTCCCTGAACCAAAAAAAATGTTTTTTTGGTGATGTCTGTCCGTGTGTCTGTTAGGATGTGTGCAGAGCTGGAGACCATACTAACGGTCCGATTTTGATGAAATTTGATATGTGTGTAGTTCTGGAATATCTCCAGGCGTTTTTTTCATTTTTTCAAATTTTAATTTTTTAGGGGTTTTACCCCCAAAAAATAGCCAAAAAACAAGAAAAATCTAAATTTCTCAAAAACGGCTCTTAACGATTTTGATAAAATTTGGCATATTTGTAGCCCTTAATGTAGGCTACCCTACCTATGCAAAACACAGCATCTTTCTAAAAATTCTCGTTTAGGTAATAATAATAATAATAATAACTGATTTTTGGGGGTTTTTGGCCAAAAAGTGGGTTATTTTTAAAAAAATTTCAAAACCTATTTTCGTGCATCTATAAAGGCCTAATTGACATGTTTGGTGCAAATTTGTTCGAAATCGATTGAATAGTTTTAATAATAATAATAATAATATTTATTAGTTACTCTCCTAATTTAATTTATCCTCCCATCCTACTTTAATACAACTATGAATCACAGTGAATCTGTTTAATGATTTAAATATGTTTGTGAGAAAGTATGTGTCAGTTCCTGGTACTAAGAAAGAATTTTAAAACATTTCGCATTTAAGGGTTGAAACAACCCCTAATACCATACTAAATAATGTTCGTTTTATATCTCAAAAACGATATGGCCTAGGAACATGGAATTTGGTACACATATTGCTCATAGGCCATAGAGGTGCACTATAAGAAAGAATTATGAAATATTTCCCGTTTAATGGTTGAAACAACCCCTAAAACCATAAATATTATTTGTTTTATATCTCATAAAAACGATATGGCCTAGGAACGTGGAATTTGGTACACACATTGGTCATAGGCCATAGAGGTGTGGTATAAGAAAGAATTGTGAAATATTTCGTGTTTAAGGGTTGAAACAACCCCTAAAACCATAAATAATGTTTGTTTTATATCTCAAAAACGATATGGCCTAGGAACATGGAATTTGGTAAAACATAGGCCATAGAGGTGCACTATAAGAAATAATTGTGAAATATTTCGTGTTTAAGGGTTGAAACAACCCCTAAAACCATAAATAGGCCTATTGTTTGTTTTATACCTTGTAAACGATATGGTCTAGGAACGTGGAATTTGGTACACATATTGGTCATAGGCTCTAGAGTTGCATTAAGAAATAATTTTAAAATATTTCGCATTAAGGGTTGAAACAACCCCTAAAACCATAAATATTGTTTGTTTTATATCTCAAAAACGATATGGCCTAGGAACGTAAAATTTGATACACATATTGCTCATAGGCCATACAGGTGCACTATAAGAAAGAATTTTGAAATATTTCGTGTTAAGGGTCCAAACAACCCCTAAAAAGTATAAAGTTTCAACTGGGAGAAAGTATGTGGCAGTTATCTGGTACCGTTTATTATGTTTCATAACCAAAAGAAAACAAATGATACCATTTTCATATTTATTTATGTGAATAGGAATGGATGGGAGAGTGAAATTTACTATCTAGAAATTATAATCACAATAATTTGAATGCTGTTTAATTTCATTAAAATTGTTTCAGTTGTTTGAAAATGTTTAATAGGCCTATCCCATACCTGTATTAAATGGACCAACAAATAATGTGTATTGTGAAGCTCCAAAATTTGGTATAAGGGCTAAAAGCAATGTCTCGTAGTTTTTGTGACCTTGAAAAAGTATCGGGGAGAACAGTTTAAGTAGATATTTGATTCTGCTATGTTATAAGTATATTGAGTGTTTGCAGTGATATTGCTACCGGGGAAGTTATACATGAAAGAATAGGAAAATCCCATTTAATTCAAAATGTTTTAAAAATCAAGTAGGCCACTAAAGTAATGGAATGCTGCTTACTCACACTATAAATATAAGTCTAACAAAGCCGCATTTGTTTGGGTCACATAACTTTCAAGTAGAACGTACAATCTCCTGGTTGGAATCACAGGATTTACTTTTGTTAAAACATAACCTACCGACATGCACGGGACACCATGATTGGTGAGATATGTAAATAATTTAGCAGGACCATCTGAACGGAGAAAAAATATTTGTAGTTTATCAAGTTCTTCATTTTTTGTAAAACATATCCAAGCCACCGATTTTATTCATAGACCGCATTAACGTAGCCTGTTAGGTCTCCAAATTTTACCCTATCAGTGGATGTGGAGACTTGCTTTTCAAAAGATTCTGAAGGTGCTGAAAAGTGTTTCGTTATTATTTAGAAGTTGTTTTTGGAATGCATGGTACTGCTGTGTTCCTTCAATGGTCAACAGACAGTTGTGAGTCCTGGTACAGTCTGTGTGTGTTGAAAAGCAGGGTGCATGTTTCAACTTGTCACATGCCAGTATAAACAGGCTTCCTTTTATGAATGCAAAGTCTACTATATCTCTCTACTCGGTTATACATAATATGTAAACAACATTTATTTTTAACATTTTTTGTATTACATTTTTATATGTTCGACTCTGTAATTTGTAATTCTAAATACCAGACGGTACTAGTAATTTTAATTATAAAATGTGAATGGTAGTACCATGTTAACACATTTGTGTAAGTTTATTTAACCCTTTGACTGCCGTGCTCTTTCGCTGGACCGCGTCGAATACTGCCGAGGCTATAAACGCAAGTCTTGGCTCGGGCACCAGGCTATCGCTGCACGGTACTACGCAATACCGCCAAGGCAGTTATTACTGTTTTGACACTACTACATGAAAGCAATCATATCTTAGCTAATTTCAAAGACAGAAACATGATTTTGATGTTGTTTTCTTCAGAATTAAATGGACTACACATACGTTTATGAAAAAACTGAATTGAATTTTTTCTAATAGTGTTTATAATTGAAATAATATTTTAAAAAATTAAAATTTATTTAAAAAAATAATTTTAAATTATCACAAGTATAAGGAAAAAAAACTTTTTTGCTTCTGACCGGTATATTTTATTTTGTATTAATGTATTGAGAATAAATCCTGAAATGTTCATAAAAAATATAAACATTTGATAAATTTTTATTTGTAAACATATACCGGTTTATATTTTAGCATTTTAAGAGTGAAATGTGAAGTCTACTATTGTTAGGCCTTTATTGTAAAATTTTATGATAAAATAAATAGGAAACCCTTTTGTTAGAAAAAATACACCACATATTGCAACAAATTATACAAATCAAGAACATTTTAAATCTAAGAATACAAAGTTATGTTTTAACTTAAAAAATAAATAATATATGCTATGTCACAAAATAAAAGACACTTGTTAGCTCATAATGAACAAATGTTTATACCAAGATGGCTTATTTTTAACACAAAACATTGTTTTCACAATGTATTTACACTATTTACAGAAAATGTTTATTTAGGCCTATTTTATTTGGAACATGTATGATGATCGAAGCAGTCAAAATGCACTCCCAGTTTACATTTACAGTTCTGTATTGTAATAAATTGACAAGTCGATGTAGGCCTATACATAAATATCGATATAAATATTTTGAAAGTATATTTTGTTGGCTTTTATTTGGTATAAGAATAGGTAATATTACGTAAAGAATAATATATACTGCAAAGGAATATATCGCGAGCCGATCATATCGGCCCGTGGCGTTATTAGTAAAGAACACCATAGCCGACTAGATCGGCCCGTGGCAGTTTACGGAAGGTTTCCAAAGGCTGACTAAATCGGCCCGTGGCAGTATTAAAAATGTTCCCAGAAGCCGATTAAATCGGTCCGTGGCAGTCAAAGGGTTAAATTGGTGTTTAAATCATCAATATTATACTTGCATAGGTGAAAATCTCAGCACTTAGGCTACCTGTATACATTAATTATTTTCAAGACAATACAGCTAAGATGGTAACGTGTTTCAGTATACATTTTTTTAACACTGAACCCATAGTCATCCCACTTGTATATTTTGACAGATGATTTACAATTGTACTGCTACATCTGCATTTAATTTAATTTTGTTTCATTGTGTACTTGTTGAGGAATTTAAAATAAAAATTTTATTTTGGATTTGACAAAAAAAAATTATGTTGATCTATGTTGTGTTGTACATCACAGTAAAGGTCTGGAGAAATGTTACAAAAGCGTGGATTACATTTGGCAAATTTACTCGCTGATCATCAGCGAAAAAAGTCGCGTGCGATTGAGCGTCTAGTGACCTGTCCGATTACACTATGGCTAGTATATATTTGCAATTAGTATTAATCGCACGTGTCTTGTCTTCTTTTTTAATTAATCCGTAAAAACCATCTGTAATAAATCGTCGAACTGGGCCCTTTCCATTCTTAGAAGATTTCGATAAGTTGCACGGTCTTCGTCTTTTAACTCTTTTAATAATGTACTAGATCCACCATATTTCTCGCGTACGCGATCCAATCTCTCGTCCAGGTTCTTTTATTTTTAGATTGTTTATTTTTCCAACTCCTGTCGTAATATACGAGAAATAACAACAACACCTGCGCGAACTACAGCTTCCAACATCTTGCAAGTACTGCTAGTCACTTGTCACTATAGCGATTTTACTAGCTATGTCATTTACATAGAGCGATTTTACTCGTCAGCGAGTAAAATAGCCAGCGAGTCAACTTTAATCGCGGGCGAGCAGCGAGTGTTCAACCCCCAGTGAGTAAGAGACAAGGTATATTACATTAAGCGAGTTAAGTAGCAGCGAGTAAATTCGCTGATCATCAGTGAGTAAATTCGCCCAATGTAATCCACGCTAAAGCCACCTTTCCCAGCTCTCTTATCTTAATTACGAGAGCTTCCAGAACGATTTAAAAATGTGCTAGTTTTTAGACATTTTTTGTAAACTTTATATGTGTATAATTTCCAAACGGATTGACATATTGCAATAAGATTTTGTATTTTTCTAAGTCTTTACCCTAATAACACACCTCCATACCAAATTTCAACAAAATCTAAAATGGCCATGCTAAAAATCTGCAAAAAAGTGTTGATTTGACCTGGAATGACCTGTCAGTCCTTTGTCTAGCCTCAAGAACAGCACAGACCCTACCTTCTCAAATTCATCCAAAAAGATGTTAACTAATGTTTTAGTAATTACTGCCAGTAGACTACAAATTGAAATTAGGCCTACATATGGTAAGCTTAGCTCATTGACTTTACTGTGTTAGTTATATATATATATATATATAATATACTACATTTATTATACAAATTGTATTATAATTTTTAGGGCAAGTAATGAGGAAACCGACTGTGCTTGGGCTCACTATGGAACCAAGTAAAGTAACAAGCAAAACAAGTAGCCTGAAAGCCTTGCTATTACGAGCATGGCGAGAACGTTGGTCTGATCTACAGTGGGGCATTCATATCAAGACTGTAAGTTTATGTGTTTTTTTACCAATGATACTTTTACAGGGTGTCCACATTTTGGAAAGTTAGGGGAAAAGTTGGTCTAGGAAATCTTCTCGGATGATAGACTATAAGGTTTTTTTTTTACAATCCACTCTACCATGACCCTTACAAATTTTAAGTCAGAAATCTTCCCCAATGATGGGGTTCAGGAGAATGTTTAATAGCATTTCTAGTCTGTCATGAAATGCAGTAGCATTTTTTCCATCAATTTTTCACAAGAAGTGCAAAAGAATAAAATCAGAGTATGTGTTAAAATAAACAATACTGAAGTTTGAATAGTTTTCAATGTTTTATTTTTAGACAAATATACAAAGTGAAAGGAAGCTGGAAACTTTAGTTTCTCACACACACAAGTTCTATATGCCCTCCATTAAGTTTTAGGCAACTTTTGAAGCGTTGTTGACGAGCTTCAATAATCTTGGTAAAAAGGTGTTGTTGCATGCTCTAGTTATTTCTTCACGAAGCTCCCGAATGGAGGTCGTTGGCTCATTTCGGAAGATACGCACCATCATTCCCCAGACATAAAACAATAGGCATACAAATTTACAAAATACGGAAAAATAGCTACAAACAAAACACACAAAAAACAGGGTCAGATAGAAAAAGGTCGGGGAAGTTTGTTCCTGGGGAAATCAGGCGGTTGCTAAACATTCTTTGAAATAAAGCAAAAGTGGCTGCAGCAAAAATAAAAAAAAAACCTATTTGCTTGTTAGGTGTACTTGACTTTAATCTGAAAACCATACATTTTGTAGGAACCCAGAGTTTTAATAGTTTATTGCTAACAATGAGGTTAGCTACTTTTTGCACTGTACAATTTAAGGTTGATCGGTTGTTATTATATTTAGGAATCCACCAAGGGTTTTAAACATTCTTCTCTAAGACGTTT
>JAGFPH010001157.1:51338-67757 GCA_018207615.1 Philaenus spumarius
TTTGCATTCATTATTCTGCCTTTTGCACATAAATGTTGTAACGTGCTGGCGGCTCACTGTTACAATGGTCCCTGTTCGGGCGCCATTTTGTAACGTGCTGTCACTTTGCCAGCCGTTTACAAACAAATTCATTAATAAAAATTAAAAAAATAAAATAAATCAAATTTTCTTAAGTTAATTAATATAAAAAAAAATAACCTTTTTGCTGTGTAACAATTACTTGTACTATCATATTTTAAATTTGTATACTTTACTTTATTTATTTATTACCTTTTCAATTCCATAAAACATTATTCCCTTCACCATAACAAAAACAATCAAACATAACCCCAAAATTGAAAATAGGTTATGTTGTCGCCAGATCTGTGGTTGTCACAGCTGACTACCAAATCTCTGTTACGCAGATTGGTTTATTCATCTGTGCGTACAGTCATCAACTACTGGGCTGTCGATTCCAGAAAGACGAGAACTGTGTTCTACACACAGACCCCCTCCCCTGGAACCTGCAGCTGCGGCCGATAAGTGACACCATTTTGTATTTTCCACTTAAAACTACACTGACTCTAATTTTATTAACAAGGTTCATTTTACCATGAAGTACTTTACCAGGAAGGGAAAGACTCAAATCAACGAAACATAATAGTTGGCATTAATATTTTTAATGCCCCATTTTAAATTTCAAACATACACAATAAATAAATTGAATTTGGCAAAGCATAGCTAATATTAGAAATGCAGTCACTCAAACACTCATTCTTACTATTACTATCAAACTTAAACATACAACAATTTTAAAATATCAAAAACCTTTTGAATGCAGACTTATTTTTTGTATAATCTTTTACTTACGTACGTTTTCTGATTTTATAGTGCACTTTATAACTTACAAAAAAAAAATGAATTTACATTAGCTTTATTCATAAAAAAAAAATATCCCCCTGAAAAAGTTTATAATTTATTAAATTTTAGCCTCACTGAATCACTGAATTTAGTTCTTTTAGGTTTGTATATGCTTAGTTCACCTTCATACCATTGCACTGTTCAAAAAGATACCCACGCTATCGGCCATTATAAGATAGCTTTCCATCACGCACATTTTGCAAAAAACTTTCAAAGTCACTTACTTTGAACTCCCTCGTACGAATTTCACTGTTTTACGTTTTTCTTACAAAACACTGTCTCTACTAACGCTGTAACATGTTTCACTCGTATTTCTTTTCGAAATACCGCAAATTTTAAACTTATTGCAACATTGTATCAGCACATCACCACCACGTCTGATCTCTTCGATGCTTGTTGGACTAAATGAGAAAGAAACTTGCTTCAAGCTGTCGACGCCGTGCGCAGGATGACGTCATATCGCGCGATCTATTTCCACCAATCATCGGCGTCTTCTTATTCTGCTTTGTGTTTTCCATATACGTTTCGAGGCTAAATGTCTGTTTAAATATAAACTGCACCCATCGCTTGAGGCTATCTTTTGATGATGTAATCATTTTATATTTAATAATTATCTGAATTATTTGTCTCTTTAAATTACAAAAATTACTTTTTAAACAAATTTTTATGAGTTAATTATTTTAAAATTAAGTTTGTCTGCATTCCCCTTTGGATTTCTATGTTTATTACTTTTCTACTAAAATGTGATCTTTAACATAGGCTAAATCATCCAAAATTTACTTTGCGTTATATTCCTTATTACTTTATTAAATCCCTGAAACTCACATGTATTACAATGTATTGCCTCTACACTAGATTGGAAATCTCCTCTGGTCTATGGTTGTTTTCAGTAAGGTGACGTGTATAATTTGACTTGGCAATGTTGGTTTTATTACTGGGAAGATGTTCTTTGTATCGGTCTATGAACGTTCACACGGTCTCTGGCAATGTTGGTTTTATTACTGGGAAGATGTTCTTTATATCGGTCTATGAACGTTAACACGGTCTCTGGCAATGTTGGTTTTATTACTGGGAAGATGTTCTTTATAACGGTCTATGAACATTCTCACGGTCTCTGGCAATGTTGGTTTTATTACTGGGAAGATGTTCTGTATATCGGTCTATGAACGTTCTCCTGGTCTCCTTACTCAAAACAACCATACACCAGGAGATTTCCAATCTAGTGTAGAGTCAATACATTTATGTACAAAAGGCAGAATAATGAATGCGAACAAAAAATTTGAGATTTATAGAGCATTTAAAATTAAACTAGAAGACATCTTGAATGATCAACTTTCTTTGCAGTTGCATCGTTTGTACGATACAGCCCTCAAACATTTGTCGAAAGTTTAACAGATGTTATTATCAGTAAGACTATTCGCGCCGGCCGGCAGTACTTCGCTGGACATGACAGAGCACGCACGGGTGTTAAACATGTTTGTGTTGGTGTGAGTGTTGTTTTTTTACAAATGTTTAATGTGTGACGAGTTCTACAGTGTGAACGAACAAAGAAGTATCTGATGATGAAGCAACGGCTTCGAAACATGTAATACAGTAACAAAGAAATTCATTTGACCTCACAGGACGGACCTTTTAAGGTAATTTATTCATTATAATAATTAATTAAAATGCACAAAAAATGGTTATTAAATCAATGTATTGATAGAAATGTATAAATGAAGATGAGATGAACAGAGAGTATAAATGAATACGATGCAGACAGCATTTCCAGATTTTTTAAATAACTAAAACATTTAAAATGAAGTATCAATATATATAGTTTTAATCATTTTTATTCATTAAAATTGCTTACACAAATAAACTGTTTTCAGTGATACAGTAGATAATATTTTTGTTTATGTTAGATTTTGTTATCCCCTTTTTAGACTGGCATAACTAGTAGAGGCAAACCAGAAGAAGGAATCCTCGCAGGAGCAGTTTTATCGTTGACCCATTGGCTGCTGCAGTGCTACCACCACGCTTTGCTCCATAGCTCTGAAACTACATCAGAAGAGATGTTAAACAAACCTGTAGCAATTCTAGAACATATGTTAAAATGTGATTTTGTGACTGCGTTGCTCTACCTCGCCAAACATGAAGATAATAAAGGTTAGTTTCAAACAGTTTACTGGCTAAAAGGAAATTACAGTAGGGAATGTGCATGTTTCTGCTTGACTGTACTTTTCAGAAATGTCAAGGCTTATGTATCTATTGTGAGCAGGTGAAGCAGGCTACATTGCAGATATTGTGACTGTTAAAACTTTTTGCTTTTTTTTTCTTCCGATAAATTGCATAATTCATATCAATTTTAGTAAGTAAAATCTATTCAAGGACATTACATCTAATGAAAACTTATTATAGTCTCATATATACAAAAATCACGTTTATCATGTCAAAATAATTAGAATAGAAGCTGCTAGACATTTTATTGGAGTTGAAAGTGTTAATATTGTTGGAAAGTCTGAACATTTGTTTTTCTAGCAGAAAGTAAGGTTTCGGGTTGAAAATATGATAGACATGATTTTTATTTGTTTTGAAAGTGTTGTCTTTGTTAGACCAATAAAGTTTAAAACTACAGTAGAACTCCAACTATCCGGATCAGATTTGAATAAGAACATAGTCATACGGATGCGAGACTTGGCGGCGCAGAATCGATTTAAGGTAGCAAAACAGCTGACTCTGCCTGGTATGTTAAAAAAATCATGTATTTTACAGTGATTTAGTATTGCTTGTAAATATTACGTAATGTAAACATTGTCATTGATTTTGTTTTTTCATAATAAATACCGTAAATGTTCTCTATTATGTTTTGTTTACGTTTTTCTCCTAAAAACAGCCTTTTTTCAAGAAAAATCCAGATTTTTTATTATCCGGATCGGGTCCGGTCCCAATTAATCCGAATAATTGGAGTTCTTCTGTACCTCAAAGAGGTTATTTGCTGTACAGCTTATAAACCTTTAGAGCAAGAAACGCTATTAACTTTGTGCCTAGAATGTTTACCACCTGCAAAGCTTCAGCTCTCAATTTGTTTGACACGCGGCTGGAATTGTAACCACTTTGAAATTAAAGTCTGTTATATTTATATTACTGGAGCAATAATTGTTTTTGTTGCAAAATCTACCGTCAATATGTTTGTTTTATGAACAAAAAATGTGTACTTGTACACAGTTTTATTTGTATTAATCTCAATGAATACTTGTACGTAATTTGGGTTTCGGAATTCAACAATTTATTAGATTAAAAAGATATTTGTAAAAATATAAATACTTAATTCTTTTGAATATGAATTCTGTCGGCCAAGAGTAGGATTACACACAGATTTTTTATTTAGGTCTGAAAATATCCAATTATTTAGAATATAAACTGCTTTAATTTTAAAACGGAGAAGCTCGGATCGTTTGTAACATGTGTGTTAGATCTACATAATGTCGAAAGCAAGAAAACCTGCATAGAGACTAAGGAGTGTAAACGAATGGCAGTAGGGCATGCCCGGAGCAGGACATTCCGATAAAGTAAACACCGTACTTAAAAACTTGGTGTTAGACACAGGTCTGATACAATGAACACATCTTCTATAGACAAGCCAGGATCTGACAAAAGAACTCTAGTCTGATACACAGACGGGTCTTTGATGGGCAGAAACTCGGATTATGGCGTATACACCGCATCACCAAAGTGAGTCTTAGCACTGAAATTTCTTCCAAGTAGAAATCTTAGCGATCACTGCCTGTGCTCACTTAGATTTGTCGAAAGGTAACATTAATAGACATACCCTAATCATATCTGACAGTCAAGCAGCACTTAAAGCGCTGGACTCTGTACAAATCACATCCAAACTGGTGAAGGAATACCCCTCAACACTATAAAAACTCCCCACACAAGACATGGATGAATTGAGATGGATAACCATTACACTGTGGCATTCAAAGAAATGAGATGGTGTATACTCTCGCAAAGAAAGAAGTATCCACACCCTTTTTGGCCCGGAACCAATGCGTTGCATTAGCCGTAGCATGGCAAAGATAAACAACTGGGCCAGGGAAGAACAACACCAGAGATGGTGTAGATTACCCGGGCACTAATAAAGTTAAAATGACAGCAGCTCAAAAGAGCTGTATGAATCATTACTCAGGAAACATCTGGCAACATTGGGAGTCTTGGAAGGCGACCAAAGCTATCTCACAAGGAGAAAAAACTTCTAACCAGCCAAGAGCTAACATAGGGGGCACAATAATAAAGCATGGGTTGACGTGCAAGGAAACCTTTTTCAAGGAGGAGTCCACCCCTAGAATAATCCAATCTAACGTGTGGTTTCATAGATAAGTAATTAAAATAATTGATTTAAATTTATATTTTTCTTTAAATTATGTAAAGCAGACAACATGTAAATTTTTTTAATTTTATATGCATTAAGATAACATTGTTGATCTCTCTGTTGAATAAGTGCATAATAAGGTCGAATTAAATACAAAAAATGTTCATAGAACAAGCGTGTGAACCAAGGTATGAGGTCAATTACCCTCCATCTTTACAACAAAGAGGGGAGAATGTTAAATCTCATGAGACATTTGTTGTGATTTTACGCTTTTCTTCTTTGTATTTAAATAAGTTTTCTAATGACTCCGGAGCTTAGAAACGCTTTGTTGCTTAAAATATTTTAGTATTTGTTCGTCGATAAAAGTGGTTTATGTAAAAAGTTCGGTTAATTGACAGTCAAGTTTTATCAGCCTACACATTGAACAGTTTTGTCGTAAAAAACAAATCTTTGCGAACCATCCAGTGACTTTTATAAACATTACCGAAACTTTTAAAGTGATAGCACGAACTTTTTGGGACAGGGAGTACCTAAATTACATCTGTATATCAATTAGTTGTCTGTTATTTTTTGTATATACTTTATATGTTGAAATTTATTTATGTTTTCTTGTATTTGCTTTGATTTGATTCAACTTAACATGTTACGTGAAACTCAAATAATCAGCTATTACCTGATTTTCATTTGATTACTACAATTCTTGATTTAAATTACTTTCCCAGTTTTTACAAACCTACTTGATTAGTAAATTAGATTAATTATACAGCATCAAGATTGTGACACTCTTATGACATAATGTTTGTTTTTACGCGATAAAGTTGCTTAGACGTATGACTCTAGGCAGCCTTAGTAAGCGTTATTCATCTATGCCTACACAACTGTGTTTTTTATAATTTTGTACTTAACTTTAACTAATTATAATTTTGATTTTATTTTATCACATATTTCATATAATTTATTCTAAAAAAAATGTTATCACATTGGATTGAATCAAAATTGCTGGTATTGATTTATTAAAAATTTGTATTTGCTTAATTATTTCTTATCTTTTCCTTCAGGTTTATATTCGCAAGTGGTAAAAAAGTGTCAGGAAGTAGAAGCAATCATTGTTCAGAAAACAAACATAAAGTCGGCAGGATCAATGCAAGATATTTTAGTGTAAGTTTTCTGCTTTTAAATATTTTTCCGCGAAAGCTTAGAAAAGATAAGTAACTTATTTAAGCACCCTTTATTGGTAGAGAATTGCTTGAAATACACATTTATGTGACTGTATATTTGCTGTTACTTTTGATGTCCATTCACTAACATAATAACAGGTATTCGAGAAAATGATAGCAATACTTAACAATTATAAAATAACCCCCAAGCTTAGATGGTCAATAATGTTAAATGTTCAAATTAAATTATTTCGTATATTTTATAACAGCATTTATAATAAAGATTTAAAAAAACAGCAAAGCTCAGGTCTAAACTTTAAAAACCTAACCTAAGAGTTAGAAGTACAAAAATAATCGCTTCAAAGTTTGAAATCAGCTGTTAATGGAAATACTGCAGCAAACAGCTGTTTTATCTGTTATTTTATTCAATTGGTTGCTTTGGTAATAAATGTAAACGCATGTATTGATCATCAGTCTAGGCCTAACCTAAGATTTTTTCCGATTACATTTTAAAATATTCAAATAAAAAATGTTTTTATCAAAATGAAATATAGCCTATGTTACTCAGGGATAGTGTAGCTTTTTTTTAGTAAAACTATTTTTTCAATCCGTTCAGTAGTTCCAGAGATTACCCCCTACATACAAACAAACAAACAAATTTTACCTGTTTATAATATTAGTATAGATATAGATGATGCATAAATTAATTATTAATCATACAAAAATTGATAAAGGTAATATTAAATCTGACACATTAAAACTAGTGTTTAAAATTACTGCAAACAAATTATAATGGTACCACAGTTCAGATTATCAAGTAATCAACATGTACGTCATATCAAGGGAACATTTCATACTCCATCAGACCCTGAAAGCACCCAAAGACATCGTAATCACCAATTAAAGAAAGCCATACATAGAACATTATCATACTCCGTTTCCACTGTTAATATAATATACATGAAAATATAACATGATATAAGTAGAGGTCAATAAGAGTACGAAGACAAAATCAAAGACATAGAGAATGAATCATTAAAAAAGCATTGATAAAGTAAAGAGGAAGGAGAATGGGGATAAAAAGGACACTTTGTTCCTAGCTTACAATGCATGCAGTTCACACTTATCATTGCATCCAAATTTAATTTCAAATACATAGATCTACAATGCTAATCTAAAACCCAACACAGCTTCCTGCACTACCAGCAAGTCTTGAACATTGTCCAGCAGTAGAGTGCGCAGAGATATAGCGTAAAGTCAATGACAAGACTGGATTTGATCACGTGACCACAATGGATATGCTCCTCAGCCAAATACTGTCTCTCACTGAAATTAGGAAAAAGTTTAAATTAGGGTTAGAGTTAATATTTCAGGAAAACAGCAAACTCTACAAAATTTTAAAATTTCATGGGGAAACAGATTAAAATACAAATTGCGTTATAATTTTAGGGAAACCGATTTCTAAAAGAGAGGAAATTTACTGGTAATAACATTTAGGCGTATTTCATAAATAAAAATTCCATCGGAAACAGGGGAAGCTCCCGGTTAACAGAATGAATGAACTGAAACATCATTATCTTTTCAGTCGTCTGGAAATCTGGTTGCGATATTTTGCAATCAAGCGGATGCGCATTGAATACATCCGGGAAGGGCATTGAACACTTCTTGAATACATAAAACGTACGCTTCGTTAGGCATCGCAATGTTCTTCCGGCATTAGCACATCTATGTTTATATTAACCTTGTTCTGGTATTATTTATCAGTTTTGTTTGTAGTCAGTACTTTTCAACAATGGTATAGTCAAATGTGTTTGAACAGTCTTTAGACTTAGTCGCTGCACTGGACTTAAGGTCGTTACTGTTAATTTTCTTCTCTGTTTCTAATCTCAATTTCTCCCTATACAGAGTCCATCTAGCACAAAGTAAGAAAGTTTGTTCTACCTTGTCTTCTTCTGCACAAAATATACATCTCGGTGTATCCCTGATTTTGAAATGGTATAGATATGCGCTATTTTATAGAGTACGTGATAATGAAAGGGCTGTGATAAGTAATAGAGCGTACAAGGCAAGTTAGCAAAGATTTGTAATTTCACCCAAATGTCGCAAAACATTTATTTAAAAAAACATTCTCCTTTCTTGGGCGAATATTCTGTAACATATTGCCTATATATTTAAAGTATATTTCTAATATTGCACACATTCAAACTCGAATATATTGGTTACTTTCTCTTTCTCCTGTGGCTTTGGAAAATAATAATGTTTAAAACTATCCAATGACTGATCAGAGTGAATGTCAATGAATGGAAATTTTAAGAATAATGTCTTATCTATTGTATGATATATGAGTACGATTGGCTGATTTCACACTTGCCGACACGACACCGACTCGGCACCGACACGATATCGGAACGATGTTGTCGGTCATGAAAACTAACTTAAACTTTAAGAGTAGCTTTCACACTCACCGACATATCGGTGTCGGGTCGTTACAGGCGCCGACATGTCAGCGAGCTGCTGGTCTCCCTTCTTTATCGGTACGATATCGTCTCAGTTTGTTTACTGGTTGCTATGGTAATCAATCAATAATAATTTGGCCTCGTTAAATATTTTTTTCTGTTAGATAAATAATAGATATGTCTCATTTTAAATATGAAGTTGTGACATTAATTGAACTTGTGGAAAGTAAGCCATGTTTGTTTTTTTTACTGAAGACATGAACAAATTATTTTTCACCGAATAAAGATATCGGAAAATTATTTTTATAGGCCCATAAATTTTATCAGTATTTATGCAAGGTTAGGCCTAGAAAGTAATTTTAAGTCTAGGTCTAGAAAGTAATTTTAAGTCTAGGCCTAACCTAAAATCATTGTATGTGTTTTGCCGTTAAGATAGGTAAAATAAATTAAACAAACACACAATAATTTTAGGCTAGGCCTAGACAGTGAACCAACATTTTATGTTTATTGAATTTATTTACAATTAATGGACATTTAACTGTGTTTACCATTTTAGCTTTGATGTTATAATTAATTCTACACCTTTATTATAATAACTTTAAACTACGGGAAACGTATGGAAACAGCAAATATTTGTATAAAAAACAATATAATAATAAACGGCAATTGAAAGATTAAAATTATGTGTGTATGTTGCCTTTAAGAGGCTGGTAAAAGAATTGAAGAAAATGAGTGATGAACTTCGTTCCTGAAGGGGGTTCCACGACAGCACACATTTACTTTTTTTATTAGCTATGTAATTTATTGGCAGACGGATTATGTTCCTTAAACTTTTTTTGAACATCCTTGTTTGTCCTATGTATTTTTTGGGTTAATCTACACGATAGCTTGTACAATTAATTGGTCGTGTCGGTATCGGCGTCGAGTCGGTGAATGTGAAAGACGTTTGCCGATATCGTGACGATATCGGTATTATTGATGTATCGGGTCGATATCGTGTCGGTGCCGAGTCGGTGTCGTGTCGCCAAGTGTGAAATCAGCCATTGGGCTTGAATGTATGAATGAGTATAGCCCAATTGAAATTAATTTCAATTTTAAAATAAATGTAATTTGTTCTAATAAAATTACAGTCCGTCTGTATGTATGCGTAAAAGATAACTCCCGCACACATTTATGTTGATGCCTTTCTGTGTGGGTTCTCTGCAGAGTCTTGTTGAAATAATTTTTCAATTTAGAATTGTTGTGTTGGTATTGATTTATAAATCTATTTTAATTTCATTAACTAAAGATATTTTTTTAGTTTAGTTTTTAATCTCCTTATTTTCTGTCACAATTCAAATTGTTTGTATATTTAAAATACAAATAAATTAAATAGCCAGGAGCTTACTGTTTGATGTGAATTCTTTGTAAATTTGTATTTAAAAATTTCATTTGATTGCAGGAAGTTGTGCAACTTGGAACTTGGAAACTGCGCTCTGTTTGGTAAAACATCAGAAGCAGATGTTGAGCCTTTAACATATTGTATGCAAGCTTTGTTAGCCATAGAAGTTCTGCTAAACCCTAGCTGTAATACACAAGTACTGGTCAATCAGCTCCTTATGATTCAGCGGATCAAGGTAATTACTGTTAGGATACCAATCGAGAATCACTCCTTTCCCAAGAACAGATGACTGTATTGCAATGAAAGTTATAAAGCATGCTAACCCACTGTAATTTTATAAACAACATTTTTTTTAAACAAATTTGAAAAAGATATATAACACAAAATAAAATAATTATTTCATTTCATTTCATTTATTTCTAATGCTTTCTTACAAACTTTTTGCATAGCAAGAGTCCACATAAAACTATTTATAAATTATACTTCTAGTCAACTTTACATAACATCAACACTTAAAAATTACAAATTTCTACAGTATAACACAAAAATTTATAATTTTGAATTTTTGGTTAAGTAATTCACACAACAAATACATAATTGAAAAAAAATAAATACATTTAAAATTACTTAGCTAAAACAAGATGCCCAAGAGCTCACTATAATTTATCCAGCACAACAGTGATGCAAAGGACACCCCCTCAGACAGAGCTACCAAAATCATATTGTAGAAACTCTTCCACCGAGTAAAAAGACCCCGACAACAGCAATCTCCTAAGACTATATTTAAGAGATTTATATGATCCCAATTGTAATAATTTTTGGGGAAGTTTATTACTGAGTATTGCCCCCATCTGTGTCGGCAGTTTTGTATACAGACCAATCCTGTGCTGGTTTGCTCGATACTTGGAGGCATTTCTGGTATTATGGCCATGAATGTCCTTATTCTGGGTATGCTTATACTTAAACTTGAAATAAATAATTACTTCCAGTATGTACAAACTTGGAAGTGTGAGTATTCTGTATTCTTTAAAATAATGTTTGCATGATTGTTGGTTCCTCAATCCTGCTATAAGCCTAATAGCTTTTTTTTTGAGAGTAAAGACCCTTCTCATATTTTGGATTGAGGAGCTTCCCCAGAGTAGGATTCCATTATTCAAATATGGGTAAATTAGGCCATAGTAGGCCATCAAGAGTAAGGAAGTCTCAGAATATTCTCTTAACTTCCGTAACGCAAAAATTCCAGAACTAACCCTTGCACTAATACTCTCAATATGATCATTCCATGTCAATTGACTGTCAATAATGAGACCTAAGAACTTCATTGAGTTTGTCTCTTCAAGCTCTCTGTCTTCTAGTAAGACACTGAGTGTCTGATAAGGGTTTGATTTTAAGCTGAAATTCATAAATTTTATTTTATCATTATTAATACACAAGTTATTTTCGGCTAAATACTGACTTATAGCATTGACCTGTAAGAAGACCTTTTGCTCAAGAATGTCTGTGGTTTTGTCTTGAAAGTTTAAAGTAGTATCATCAGCAAACTGAATCAACTTATCCACATTAACTGCTCTTGATAGATCATTTATATAAATTAGAAATAATACTGGTCCAAGAACTGACCCTTGGGGTACCCCATAATCACTATTTTCCAGTTCCGATAATTTTCCTGCTACAGTAACACGTTGTGTCCTGTTGCATATGAATGATTTTAGCCATTGAAGTGGCAGTCCCCTAATGCCAAGTCTTTCACACTTCATTAATAACAAATTTAGATGTACACAGTCAAATTATATCTCGAAGGTGAACCGCTGACGTGAGTTAAGCGAAATTCCAAACGTAAGTATTTGGGAAATTGATTCAAGAAGGCGCTGAATACGCTTCATGTACGAAATATATTAGAATTTGTTTGCACATCAGCCTCGGCGCACCATCTGCTTTGTTCCACTCGCTTTGAGAATTTGCACATTGATCATGCAGCTTTGGATTATGGACTGCGCTTTGCAAGTTTGCACCTCGACCTTGCGCCTTGTGATTATGAACTGCTTCACTTCGCTCGCAGCGGGCAAACTCGCTTTTATGGTATTTTACAGTTTGATCGATTTTGGAAGAACCAGGCGCTGTATAAGGTTATGCCTATAAGACCATATAGGCATATATTTTCCCCACGCCGTGAATCACGCATAACTAAAACCAATGCCCAGCTGTACACCAACACATTATTCACTACACCACGAACTCTGGAACCAGCTTTGATGAAAACCACCAATTTAGAATAATTTATTACTATTGTACAACTTAATTATAACATTATAACTTAATTATAACACTGCTAGTTATATTCTACGCGGAGTCGTTAGCCTAGGGGGCCAAGACATTGGTTTGCACTACACTTCACATAATTAGCCGGCCGTTCCAAGTATTTACGCCTCCGTTGCCGATCACCATTTACTCCTTAGACTAGCCAGCCATAATTACTTGTTAGCCGCACTTAATTAATTTGAGAATAGGGCTTCTTAAACCTATTAATATGGAGAGCTGTGCGGGTGGTTATAACTACAGTCAGGCCTAGTTATGCTCTGCCCTGACTCGACCGAGTTATCTTTAACACGTTTTTAGTGTTTTCAAGCATTTCTTTAAAAATTCGCCAAAAATAGTAATTGTATCCCAATCCAAAAAAGTATTCCATAGCTTTTGCAGAAAAAAACTCCAAAGCATTCAAATATGCCACTAAAAATTAGTTTTGATAAACATGGTAAAAGTTATTAGCTTAGAAAGCAAAAAAATGTTCAGTAACGGAAGAAAAAATCCAACTGTATGCCTACATAAAAAATAGTAAAACATTTTTGCAATTTTTTCAAAATATACAAAAGTTTTATAATTTAGTTCTAAATAGAAATGAGTAAAAATATTTTTTTCAATTTCAAAACTCTTTTGTTGAAAGTAACAATTTTTACGTTCCAAATTCAAAAGTGCTACCTATTTTAAAAATGAATAAGCCTATATATTTTTTACTCCAAAATGAAATTTTATTATAACAAATTGTAGAGAGAATAAAAGGTATAATCGAACTGTAAATTTGAAAAAAAAAAAAAAACATAACCATACATTTTGTAATCAGATACAACAGAATGAAAAAAAATGGCTAAACGTCTCACAAATTTCAAAAAGCCTATTATAGCACCCTATTACAACACTTCTATAATCCTAATTTCACTAAAAAAATACAATTACACATTCTACTCTTATTTATTCATAACTGTGTGACACATGCAATCCATGTGATAGAAAAGTATGATGGGACAAGTAAATTCATATAATAAAGAAACAAAGAATGAAGGGTCTAGTAAGATAAGAGACGCAAGATCTAGTAATCAAAATTAAGTGAATTGTATTTATATATATATAAATAGATCAAAGAAGCAAAAGAAGTAAATTTTAATAACTTAAATATGTAAAGATAAAAAAATGCAGACTATAATATATAAAACTAAAAGCAGACTTAAATTTTAATAAATAAGAAAATACATTGGTAACAAAATTGTGTTATATACTTGTGTGAAAATTGAACATTGATAAAAAAGAACAGTGCGTATTAAAATAAAGTCTAAAAACAATATATATTAAAAGTCACATAATGAACAGTTATAGTACATTTGAAAAATAAATTACAAAGGGAACTATATCACATAATCAAGCATAACACAAACGTATATAGTGAAATAAAGAACAGACTTGATTTTGATGGCAAAGATATTTGTAAAGATATTTGGAACATGAGTGAGTAAAAAGTTTAGTTATTTGTTACGATGCCTTTAATTTCATTGGTTCCTACAGTTGTCCATCTAGTGAGTACTTTAGCAGCTACGAAACACACCCCGGAGAATTAAATTAGAATAAAAGTTTGTGTAAAATACGATATGCAAAATTAAAAGATATGACGCATATGAGATTATTTTGCAGGAAAGAACGCTTGCCACGTATGGTGCAATGTTTTACAATAGAGTTTGCACTATGACGTAGGTTGGCGGGATAAAGCAATGTAGTCACAGATGACGTCATATAACATTGAGATAAATTATATGTGAAAGATTGACAGATGTTTTAAAGGTAAAGAAAGTAAGTTTTTTGAGGTTAAGTGTTTGTTTTTGATTTTAATATATAGTAGTATGAACAGAGAGTGTTTTTTATTGAAGTTATATAATAAAGTGAGAGTTAAGCAAATGATAGTGCACATATAATCTTTTTATTAATTTGAAAAAAAAATTTATTTGAAATTTTTCTTGACTCATCATTTTTTTTTTTACACGTTTATTTACAAATTTTATTATTTTTTATAACGCTTAACGTTATAACTGAAACACAACATAACACTATTTCATAAACTATAAAATCTATAAATTTACTAAAACTTTATCACAAATCAACACTTTCATACATCTCTCACAGCGCGTCAGTAATGCCTACTTTTCAAAACAGGTAGCTTAGTTTCAATAAAAAATGTGTGCCAGCCTAACAACACTAAATCATTTGAACTGAATATATACTAATACTTCAGAATTTTAACTTTTAAACCATATATTATACATCTTAGGAATATATCGATCTATGACAGTAAACATTTATTTAAAATAAGCTTGCTTATTGGCCCAATCTTTTGACCAATGACAAGCCTTTATCGTAAATTCCATAGCTCAGAACAAAATACAATCACAGATGATTTAAAAACACTGCTTGAAAGATAAAAGTCTGATGAATTCAGTGCAGTTAAGATCTTCGTGATAATTAACATCTGTGAGGAGTTGCACACCGTTGAAAATGACAAAGTTTATCGTCTGATTACGCATGCTAAACAGCTGTTTTACACTCTACAATTTTAAAACGATGATTACGTACTTAAATATAAGTTTTACAAAAAAGTGAAGGTTTAATTCGTTTCCTTTCCAATGGTGCCGGTTTTATTGCGATTGGATGGATTTTAGTGGGTTGAATAATCAAAATTCGGATGGTATGCAAATTCTGGCAATTGTTGTGCGGGTTGCGTTCAGCGCCCTGTACACTGCATGTAACATGCTGTTTGCCAGTTAGAGGGTACCTTCTACTTTCAGATACATTTAGTTTTATGTGTTTTCACAGGGCTACAACAATGTGAGGCTGTATTGTGAACTGATGCGTGCATGTCTTATGATACTCAATGATGTGTTGGGAACAAGTAAAGAATCTCAGTGGGTCGCTTTTACATTTCTGAAAGTTCCTCATATACTTCATCAACTGCACAATAGAAATACTGCAGCAGGTAAGCCCCAACAGTATGTCTAAACATTGGTTAGAATTATTTAGATAGAATAAAAACATATTCAAATTTGTATAGTAGTTTTATCCTATGATCTACATAATGAAGTTGAGTACCATTTTAAGTGATACATTTCAGAGTTAATCCTATCTTCTAGAACTACTTTTTTTGTGTATATTCATCTATATATACATACAATAAAATCATAAACCGACGTTTGTCTGTACGTATGTGCGCGCTAATCTCCACAATGGCTGAACCAATTTGTGGTTGTCAGTTATGTATTGAGATAACTTCGGCTTAACATTTGTGTCTCATATATTGCAACTAACAGCGCTGTGAATGCAAAACCCAAACTGACGGTATGCATAAACGCGCCTGGAAGTTATCATGACAAAATTGTAGCAGAACATCGTGGAAGGTACAATGTTACAGATGAAGTTGTGGTGGTCTTAGTTGATCAGGAATTCAATGGACGAGACATTCTATTGCGTAATCACTATGATCGCAGCCTACACACATTTCTTAAAACACCGGGCTTATGATGCGCTGCAATATCCTTTAATTTATTGCCAGGTGAAGACGGGTACAATTTTGGAAGGTTGCGTAGATAATAAATTTTTGAGCGTATGAAATCACGGGCACAACTAGTGTTTACTATATTATCTGTAAGCCTAGACCAACAGGCTGATGTCTACAAATTTGATTATGCATTGCATACCATGTATAATTAACATTTATGGGTCTTGTATTTTAAAGTGGATCTTTATCAATAGTTAACTTAAAGAATAGTTTACATAAAATATTCTTTAATTTCATTCTATACAGGGTGTTGCCGAACTCTCTACTGACCTATTCAGGTATTATTCCTGGACCAAAAA
>JAGFPH010001157.1:81589-99608 GCA_018207615.1 Philaenus spumarius
AACTGGTGAACAATAAATCGACATCGCAACGGCAGTTCATGTTCAAGTCGGCCCGACAGTGGACCTATTTTAATAACCTTAACCAAAAACGTAAAAAATTTATTATAACGACCCAGAAATGGTGAATGTTTTTTAAAAAAGTGTTTTTTAACCTTCCCCATGGCAGAATGTACAAATTGATGTTCTCTGAGGCGCAAGATGCAACAATTTCGAACAAACTCGTAAATTTGCATACATTTGCATTTTCGGTTAATTAATATTCTCAAAATCATCCAATCGTAATAAAACCGGCACCGTTGGAAAGGAAATCAATTAAACTTTAATTTTTGTATTTAAAACTTTTTCTTAAAACGTATATTTACATACGTAATCATCGTTTTAAAATATGCAGATCGGGTTACAGCTGTTTCACGCGTGAATTTGTATACAATTGTACTGTTATTTCCCACTTCTTCAACGGGAAGTATTTCCACCTACAGAAGTATTTCTATCGAGATTATAAAGATACCATTGGATTCGTCAAGATTTTATGTTTCTAATAGTGCCTTCCAATCAGATGTCACTATTTTACACGATTTTTGACAAAGATTTCTGTAAACCCTGTGATTGGACAGTTTTCAACCAATGAAACAATCCACTTGTCAGCTGATATTGCATAGGCACTGTCATATGTTTTGACAGATTTCTTTTCACCATTTTGTAGAGAATAGTTCAATCTTTCTAATGGTGGGAAGTAAACTGGAAATAACCAGTTTTTTGTTTGTCTAGACAACAGTGGAAAGTACATAATTAGGGCATTCTGGTGAGACCGTCCTTCGCTTGTCGCTCCCACGTAATTCAAATGTCCTTTCCTGCCTTTAGTAATATCGACCAGCGACGTTTCATTACATTGATGTCATTTCGTTATTCAAATAAAGACAACTCAAACACTTTTGTGAACTAAGGAAAGACAAGTATACTGTTCTTTTCTTTGATTTATACTCTACACTTTGTTATAATAATATTTCATTTTTGGGCAAAGCATATATTAGTAAATTACGTTTCAAACTAGACGTAGTTTTGTTAGCAGTCGTGGATTTGGAACATAAAAACTGGTGTTTTCAAAATGAGAAATTTTTAAATTGATGTTTTTTTTACAGTTCTATTTAGAACTAAATTACAAAAAAAATTTTACGCTTTGAAAAAATTACAAAAAATGTTTACTACTTGTTATGTAGGCCTAAAGTTGAACTTTTTCCTTTCGTTACTGAACATTTTTTGTTTCTTGAGCTAATAACTTTTACAATTTTACATCAATAAATTTTTTAATTGCCTACATATATGAATTCTTTGATCCTTTCTCTACAAAAAAGGTATAGAACACTTTTGGATTGGGATAGAATTTCTATTTTTACTATTTTACGAATTTTTTAAAATATGCTTGCAAAACACTAAAAACCGGCTTGCCAATTTTAGCTATAACCAGGGTAGGTCTAGGGTTAAATATGTGTATCGTGACGTGAGAGTTTTCTTTGACAATGACACTGTGATGTCGAAACCACGATCAGACGTGTTCTGAGCAATAAGGGACTGTTTTGAAGGTTAGTAACAAAAAAGTATTATACTGATATATCATTGTTCATGTTATTATATTGGGCAAACTTGAAGATAAATATTGCACGTCTGAACTATTGACCTAACTAATGCAGCTTACTTGTTAATGTTACAGGAAGCAATGCTAAGTATGCTATGCAATGTACTGGCTGGCAAAAGTTTTGAGCTAATCTTGGCAGTAGCTACAGTTGAAGGGAAACTGCGCACGCTGGTCACCAAACTGATTAACTTTAACGAATGTTGTAAAAGCGGCGTCGACGAATCCAGTAAAACTTCACAAACACGAGCGATGTTGTTCGACATTACGTTTCTGATGCTTTGCTACATTATCCAGATGTTTGGATCAGAGGTGAGTCTGACTTATTGCTTTAGGAATAAAGTCTGTCTGAGTTTGTTAACCCTGGAACTTGTAAGCAGAAACATCTCAATTGGATTACTACTTGTGCATATTGCCATTTAAAAATCTACATCATGTATTCTATTCAAGTAAACTTTCAAGTACGGAGAACATTGCTATGTAGACAAAATAAATGTTTTCGTACATTTTTCTCCATTTTGTTTTTCAGTGCCAAACGGGAAAATAATATTTTTATAAATAAAAGTTCCAAAAATAATTAAAAAATGTTAATAAATCCAAAATTTAAGCAAAAAATTTTCTTTACACGAAATTATACAAAAGTTTTCACTTTCAAAAAAAAAATTACTTTTTGAAAGATTGAGCAATTTCCAAAAAAATAAACGGTATCAGAAACTGGCACATACTTTCTCACAAACATATTTAAATTATTAAACAGATTCACTGTGACTTCATAATTGTATTAAATTTTGAGGAGAAAACTATTTGATCGATAGTTTTTGTATTTTACATACCTATGTGCTACCCTTTTAAAGTCACTGTGGATGTCACTTACTGTTAAATTTAATAACATTGGTTGGGGCCATACAGACAAACATTTTGTAAAATCACTTTTTTGAACTCAGGGGACGGATATTTCCACAAAAATCTCATTGATTTTTTTTGCAATCACTATATTTTTTCTAGCCCTATACCATATTACAGTAAGAAAGTAAAACTACTTGTACATATTCCAAACTGTATAGAAAATTTAGAATACAAAATTAGTTTTTGTAAACTTTTTAATATTATTGAGGATACAATTTCCTACAATTCGCTAATTCACAATAATTATAATAAATAAGAAGCAAACCAAAATAATTGGACCACGCAGCCGAACTACTGACGTGAGTTGAACAAATTTCCAAAATTAAGTTTATAGGCCTATGCTTTAGGGTTTCAACCAACAATTTGGGAAATAGTTCTACTCACGACGGTGCTGAATAGCTGCCTATTTGTACGAAATACATTAGTAGAATTTGTTTGCATGCTTCGACTCACGCGCTCCTTTGTTACACTCGCCGTTTGCACCTCGATCTTGTGGCCTTGTGGGTACCCCTTACATACAAACAAATTTTACCTCTTTATAATATTAGTATAGATAACCTAAATTGACGTTCAAACAATACGAAACAATATATCCTACAAAGTTCATCTTGGAACTTATTAACTTTTTTTAAACCTGATATTGAAGTAGATTTTTATATCGCTCAATGACTCCACTTTTTGTCCAAAATTTCATATTGTGCCTTTGTTTTTACAGGTTGTGCTCAGTGAAGAGAGTGAAGGTGATTCCTTCATGGAACAGTGGATGAGAGAATGTCTTGTGGAGAGAGGTAAACCCAAATCTCCTGATGTCATACTGCAGCATTGTGACTCTGCCTGGGTAGATACGCTACTTAACCAGTTCAACTCGACCGATAGTGATTTCAAAATCAAGTAGGCCTTTAATTATTTTCTATTTGTCTGTATACACTATCTGTCCAAAACATTCTTGAATTGCTTTCATTCTCACTAAATGAAGATTACGGGATCAGAACTTATTGAACAGGTTTGTGTCTGTTTGTTTCAATCATGGTTAAGATCATTTACTTACTTCATATGCAATGCTTTGATTGGTGCAAAAATATGAACACCTGATGAATATCTTAACTAGTGAAAATATGGAACACTTTATCGAGACTTCGGCTTGTCCGGACAGAACACACGAATTGAAAGAAAATTAAAGTTAAAAATTACTTTTTATTTGTTACAATTATTTAAAAAATAAGTGATCCCGACGCGCTACGACTTTTTAACAGTCAAAATCGGTTTTCCCGTTTCCAAAAACATATAAAATGTTACTCCACACTGTATTTTCAAAATTTTGATCCAATAACGTGACCCCGACGCGCTACGACTTTTTAACTGTCAAAATCGGTTTTCCAGTACCCAAAAACATATAAAACGATATCCCATATTGAATTTTCAAAATGTTGATCCAAAAACATGATCCCGATGTGCTACGACTTTTTAACTGTCAAAATCGGTTTTCCCGTACCCAAAAACATGTAAAACGATACTTCACACTGAATTTTCAAAATTTTGATCCAAAAACGTGATCCTGATGCACTACGACTTTTTAACTGTCAAAATTGCGTTTTCCATACCCTAAAACATAAAACTATATTCCACATTGTATTTTCAAAATATTAACCCAACAACGTGACCCCGACGCTCTACTACTCACGCTAGAAAGTTTAAAAGCTTTTCAACTCTCTGCAATAAAATTACGAAGATTTTGGTACTCCCAGAAGTTTTCTACGATTGTGTATACAGAAAAACAGACACACAAAAAATCATCGTATGATTTCAATGCACGCCGGGTTGATTTTGTAGAGCTGTAGACAAAACTTTGTCTCACTTGCTCAACGACTTCGTCAGATGTGCTTGGACGACCTGGTGATTTCTTATGTCTTACCAAACACCCTGCTTCTACAAAACATTTATGCCACTCATAAATTTTAGGCCTACTAGGGAAATTACGCTGTGAGTTTCCCTACAAATTGACACTATAATCACCTCTGTAGTTTCTCTGAATAAATTAATACTAGCTGACCCGTACGAAGCGCATTCTAACTTACATAAATCCCACTTAATTAAAGTACACACCGTATATTTAGTATCGTATAGTGCGTATATTAATTAAAAATAGCAATGTAGTGGCATAACGGCAGCTCTCCAGCTGGGTATTGTTACCATCAGTGTTGCCAACACCAGGGATATATCCCTACAACTTACTTGATCTTACATCGCTGTTACTTTCGGATTCTTTTATTTATTTATTTTTTTTCGTATAATTGTATTTTGTATATTTTTCCGGTGCAGCGGTTAAGGAAAGCTTTAAAATGATGCCTCATTCATGTAATTTGATGATGTATTAAGGAAGTTATGACGTACCGACAAAAAAATGGCCTTGAGAAATAATAAATGTGATGATTTTTCAAAGTTGCTTTATGAAACACCCTGAATTATATATTGATACCTAAACGGGCTTCAAAAATTTACTTTTTACTTATTTTATAAATATTTACTGGTTTTGAATTATTTTCTTTTAAATGGCCAGTAAATTCTCTTTTCAAGTTATTTTTTCAAACTAGACTTTTACATCGGTGAACTGTTCAATTGATAAAAACAAAATGGTGGCTAAATGAAAAACTAAGCATTTTAAGACCACTCAAAATTGGAACGTTTTCCTGGAAGTAATGCAATAAATACTAACTTAGCTGAATTATTAGTCTACCTTTTTTAAGCGCTCTGTATATTAATTTATGTATTTTTTACTATGGGCCTGCAAATATAATACGGGTCTATGATCAAGTAAAGAGTCCCAAAACCTGAACTAATGTGATTTTCTATGTTGCAGTCAGATAGCTTGGAACGATGTTTGTATCAATATGCCTGGAGCTATCAAAGAAGTTCTCGTTGCTTGGGAGCAGGAAGCTCTGTCGGCAACTGATGTTAAACGCATTCTTGATGGGATGCAAACGCCTATGTGTTGTTTACCTGTATGCGCTGCAGCTTGGCTGTGTTCTTACATGCAGGTATGTGTTTAACAATGAAATATTTGTTTCTTTGTTTATCCTCTATAGTTACTTTTTCGGTAATTATTCAATATACTTAACTTTGTGATATGTTTGTGTTTACCTCACTGGACTGGAAATGAAATTTTAAATACCTTAGGTTTGTGATTACTGCTAGCTATCCTTTCTCACCATATAAGTGATGACACGCGTTTCGCCTATTGTTCAGGCATTGTTAAACACAATTCTTTAATATAAATGGCATTTATACAATTACTACAAACACTTAACACATTTAAAAAAAAACATATGTATTCACAATACAAATAATTCAGTACAGTTCATTAGGTATGGGAATAGTTGAGGAAATCCGCCCACGTTCACGTCTGTCTGTCCTTGCGTCATTACTAATTGTGGGTAACTTGGATAGCGGGGAGAGGGTTGTGGAAGACTATATAGGACGGATGGGACGTGCATTTAATACTCGGTACAAGGAACACCTCCCGAGCAACAAATCTAACACGACCAATTCCAAATTCGCCGAAGACATGTTTAAAACAGAGCATACTTACACCAATATTCAGAATAACATAGAAATATTATGTAAACTTCCAAAGGACCAAAAATGAACGTCCTAGAGGAATTTCATATCTACAAGGCCAATATAGCAGACCCAACGTCACTGTTAAATGAAAAAACACACTTCCAGTCAATTTTTGACATTATTATCTGATCAGAACTTACCCCTTCCACGACCCTCTCCCCGCTATCCAAGATAACCACGATTAGTAACGACGCAAGGACAGACCGATGTGAATGTGTGCGGCTTTCCTAAACAATTTCCATACCTAATGAACTGTACTGAATTATTTGTATTGTAAATACATATGTTTTTTTAAATGTGTTAAGTGTTTGTAGTAATTTACGAGCATTGTATAAATGCCATTTATATTAAAGAATTGTGTTTAACAATGCCTGAACAATAGGCGAAACGCGCGTCATCACTTATATGGTGAGAAAGGATTGCTAGCAGTAATCACAAACCTAAGGTATTTAAAATTTCATTTCCAGTCCAGTGAGGTAAACACAAACATATCACAAACTTAAGTATTTGTGTCTTAGGCTTAGACAATGACATTGTCGCAAGAGGACCGCTCACCAAATATTAAACTAAAAGTTGTATAAGTGCAGTTTCTCATAAGGGTGTAGTGACTAAGCGTACACACACACTGTACTGTATATGTTACTACCAAACCCGATTTAAAAAAAAAAAAAAAAAAACTAGTTCTGCTTAGGTCAAACCAGATTGCCCTACCTGTGTCAGGACAAACCGGTTCGGTTTAGACCTAATCAGGCCAAACTAGTTTTAGGGGTAAAGCAGTTTTTCGTTTGAAATATTGATAGAAAACAAGGCATGGTCAAGTTAGGTTAGGTTAGCTCTATTTCCTTTCAACACTATGAGAAGCAGCATACCCCCCAATTGAGAGTATTTTCAATACACAGTGCATTGCGTGCTTTGCAAGCCAACCCCCGTATTAGGAGTATTTTCAAAACATAGTGCATTGCGTGCTTCGCACGCCAACCCCTGTGTTTTGAGAATTTTCAATACACCGAGCATTGCAGGCTTCGCACGCCAAATTTAAGCCTATGTGCTATAGACGAACATGTGCGTTCTCTTTAAAATTAGTGATTATTACGTAGAAAGGTTCAAAAATAAAAAATTAAGTAATTTATACTCATTTAGGCTATAAAAATAAAAAATAAAAGGTCAGCTCCTAGCATAGGAAATGCAAAATTTGCGTAGCAGTGAACGTGTTAAGGGTGAGGTAAACATCCACTAGTTCGTTTGAAGGATGAGTCACATTAGGAAGCGGTGTAGGAAAATGTTTTTCCTCCACTTACGTCCTTTCCCCACACCCCCGGCCCATCGCGCCAAGGCGAGGCCAAGTGCCAGGATTCACGCTGATATCTGTAGTGTCCAGAAGACTGAGTAAAAACATGTTACAGACCTAATAGAAATAGTTTGGCTTGGGAGGATGTGAGTTGTACTAACAATAAGTAGTTAATCCTTACAAAGTAGGAAATACTAGTAATCACAAACAGGAGGAACTAGAATCATGTTAAAAAACTAGTTAGTTTTGACCAAACCTAGACCAATCTAGTTTGTCCCGACACTCATAGTTTGGCCTAGATAAAACATGTTTGTCCTAAAATTGGGTTTGGTCAGTAACATAATGCACTGGAGAACCTAAAATTCAATTGACTACTGACCAATTTTTTTTCCACACCAAAACATACGGATACCGCCAGTACTAGAAATAAGAACAATTATACAAATTAGGGATGTGTCGATACCAGATTTTTCGATTCTCGATACCGATACCGATACTTTGAAAAATCGATTCTCGATTCCCGATACCAATACCTAAAAAAAAAAAAAAAAAAAAAAAAAAAATAAAATGACGAATGTCCAAAATACGACGTCCGAATATTATTAGCGCTAATTTTAAAAACTCCGGCGTTAAAAATTATTTAAGTATGTACCACAGTAAATGCCCGCAAAAAATCGATGCCCGAATATAATTAGTACCAATTTTATGAACTACTTACTATTGGTGAAATGTTATTAAAAATAAAATGACGAATGTACGCAAAAGAATACGACGTCCGAATATTATTAGCTCTAATTTTATAAAACGCGGCATTCAAACGCAATTTAATATACAACAGCGTATGTTCGCGCAAAAACCTACTTCCGAAAACAATCTAATGTCCGCATAAGAAAATACAATTAACCTAGTCCAATGAAAAACACGTGAGAGTTTCAGTAACGAAATATCAGAATGCGTTGTAATTTAAAATAAAACAAGTTTTTAATTATTCGGAATAATATTTTTTACGACTGACTATGATTGCGTTACTCGGAATATCATATGTTTTGTTTCTGAACGTTCAATTCGGATAAGTTCAGAAATAATCGGAACTTCAATCATGGAAAATTTGATTCGACGGCGTCCGTTTAGTCTCGCCGAAGTCTGAACAACTTGTTAGAACAAAGTATTGTAATATCAAGTTAATAACGCTGTGTGTAAATACTTACAGTAGCCTATTCAGTTTTAGTGCAGTGTTTTATTCATTTTTTTTATTAAATTAAAATATTTCGTCGATTTGTTCGGGTAATTAAATTGTGCAGGCCTACTCACTTACAAAGGGCGTCCAAGTGCTCGGCTGACTCAACAGCCGCCACTGTTCCGTTGAGCGCCCAAACTCCCTAAAGTCTACAACTCGGCTGATTTTGCGAGTACAAACCTTTAAATTCGGAATTACGTGCACGACGTGCAGTACTGTAATGTACTTATTTATTTACAGTACATTTCCGCTTTCGGATAATCGACACTATACTGAATTAAACATATTAATTTGATTAAGTTTAGTTCGTTGAGGATATGTGGAAACTTAACCGGAGTAGGCTAGTCTTTTCAGCAATGACATCGCTGTGTGGCAATATTTTATAATAGACGTTGAAAGTGATGGACTTTTGTCTGTAATTTAACTTAGCTGAATACTTGTATTTAATTATCTGTACACAACATACTTAATCATTTAGTATTCAAATTAAATCTTATACTTTACTCTTAAATTCATGTTAAATTCCTTGAATAATAAATAGAACCAATTTGACTCTAGAACCGGGAACCAAAAAAAATGGAACCGACCCATCTCTAAATAAAAAGTAAAACAGGAATTCCGTCCGGACTTCCATAAAAATCATAAATCACGGGTCACGGGTAACGTAAGTCCCAACAAGTTTTACCCGACTTCAAACAAATAAAATTATTACTTTAAAGTTTAAATACTTTTGTTACCGATCTATAAAATATGTTATTTTTCTTCACAATAGACACCCTAATTCTATAGACACGATAACAAACGAATCCATAAGTGTTTGACCTTGAGCCTACTCTAGACTTCTTGTGTACAAATAACAGCCTACGCATGAATAAAAATAAAACAATAAGCGTTTACTTATGAAAGGAAACAATTGCCTAAAACATTTTACTGGGGAAAATGTCCACTTACATAAAATTAATAATGTTTTACATTTTCCCTACTGATATTTATTGTTAAATGCTGAATTGAGTTAAAATACAGAGAATGCGATTGCAAATACCGGAGAATACATTCACGGAGTCTATACGAGAAGGGCAGTTCTGACAACTGAGTATCTCTTGGTATCGGTAATTGGTATCGAGTTTCGGCTATCGATTCTCGATACCGATACCAAAGCTAAAGTATTGGTGGTATCGAGAATCGACCCATCCCTAATACAAATATATATACAATTAAACATGAACTAATACATGGTGCGGCAGGAAGAACTCCCCTATTTGGGGAGCTAATAAAAACAAAACCAAGTAAGATAGGATATTTTTATTTTCATTAACAAAGAGCGCACATAATGCCGTTTAAGAATATGCAATATTAATGTGTTTTAAACAATACGTCACTCAAATGGCTGCCTCCATTGTTGATTCATCGGTTGAGCCATTTTCTGTAGTGTGTGCTTCGTCTGAAAAAATCACAACATTTTCTCGGTGAGTGTTCCGAAGCATGTCTTGACACAATGCTGTACGGACTTTGTGATCCCTTCCACTCAGTTCTTGAACCAAAACAATCCTGTAGGGATGCATTTACAAATCTCGATGCAAGATTCTTCTCACACTTCGCTCGGATAATCGCAAGGCCATCGCATGCTTTTTTTCGAGGAGATTGTTGAACATAACCTCTCACTGCTGCAACGTTTTCTTGGCCAAAGCAATCGGTCATCGACCTTCTGTTTCAATGCAAAACCTGTCTCTCGAAAATTCAAAACCCACGAATAAATGGTTTTCTTATCGGGAACAGGGTCCTGTTGATAAGAGCGAAGCGTTTGCGTAGTTATTGGCGATCCGCCATTTTGAATAAACTGCTCCACGACAAAATTGTGATGTTCACCAGACTGAAAACGTCACGTATTCCAGGACAGCCCGGGCCCCACCCCTCAACTACGTCAATACTGCATCAACAATGGAGGCAGCCATTTAAATGATGTATTGTTTAAAATACATTAATATTGCATATTCTTATTTGGCATTATGTGTACTCTTTTTTAATGAAAATAAATATATCCTATCTTACTTGGTTTTGTATTTATTAGCTCTCCAAATAGGAGAGTTCTTTCTGCCGCTCCTGTACAACTAAATGAACAAGATCACACTGATTTAAAATTTAAATAAAAACCCCGAACCACAAAACAAGGAACAAAAACAATAACTAAACAACTAAATTGTAAGTTATGTTTAATACGTTACCCTAGTCTTATTTGTAAGTTTAACTTACGGAAGAGATTCTGCTCAGATGACCGGGAAGCCATATTGATTAAACAAATAAAAGAGTACTGTGGCGACAAAATCACACAAATGTTTCTTGAAATATGAATAGCTTGATAGGCTGTATCAAGGTCACCACTTAAAAAGAGAGAGAGATGAGTCTTGGGTGAATGCTCTAGAAAAAGAAAAACTGAAATAAAATTTATATAAAACAATCTAAAGTACACCTTGCACCTCACTTTATACATTTTTAAAACACAAAAACTAAAAAATAAATAAGTAAACTAAACCCAACAATGTAAGTAAAAAACAGAAATAAATCATATAATGAATCAAGTAATAATAATGTGTTCTTAATGACTCATTCAAGTGCAAATCAAAGAGACTAGGTGTGAGAGGACATTGACCTCATATCAACTATACTAAGGTGTATCGTTGACATGAAAACTTTGAATTAACTAAAATAAAATTCAAATTACTTCTTAATTTTTTACATTTTATCATATACAAAATGCTAGGGTCCAAGCAAAATATTATAATTACAAACGAATTAAAACTATCCAAGTTCCACTGTACTAAAACATAAATATTAATTCATGTTGTATTTTAGCTTAGTCTTTTTAGTAGACCTTATCTTGAAGGTTTTATTGCTATAAGCTATCGTAGTACTTAAAACATCTACACTAGGCTCATTCAGTATTAAAGTAAAGTTTGTATATTTTATTATGTAAATAAGATATAAAGTGTTAAGATTGTAAACAGTAATTATAATAATGAATTGTTATTATGTGTTTAATTTAAGTGATTGCACTATGAATGAGTTGAGATTAAGGCCTACGCATCAAACTGTCGATTCAATGCTTATAATGTCAGTTCTTATCAATTATGCCTCAACATCATCATCAACATACTGTGCATTAAAGATTCAAAAATTCTCTGCAATAAAATGTCTGTCCTACGCTACGTTTTTAAACATTTACTTAAGTTAACCATTTTAATGATAAATTTATGAAAATTACATATGAAAAAAAGTCATAACGGAACAGAACATTTATTGGTCCTTCAGCACATGTACAACATTGCAATAGACTTCGTTACATACAGGCTTAATTTATTAAAACTAACATGACAGACCCAGGCTTACTAAATATTTATAACACAATTCAAATAATCCGTGTTATCCAAGTTATAAAATGGGTGCTTTTCAACCAACCATAAAAAGTATGATATAAATCATCATTTGACAAGCTTCAGGCAGTTTATTGAACAGTTTGATTCCTAAAGCTAAATGATAGTTCTTGGATTTATTCAATCTATGTCTTGGCTGTTCAAGAGTATGACCAAATCTTGTATTGTAATCATGAATTAATCCTCTAACTGGATACATAAGTAAATTATTCTTTATATACATTACTACATCAAAAATATATAAGTTTATAACAGTTAAAATACCAGTTTTAACAAACAGTAGCTTGTAGTGTTCCAATTTATCCGAGTTTGTTTATCTCAAAGCTTTTTTTTTTTTTGAAGAAATAAAATTGTGTGAATTCGTATTCCATTTCCCCAGATAAGAAGTCCATATCTCAAGATACTTTCAAAGGAAGCAAAGTATGCCATTTTTAAATATCCAAACGTTATTTGACTCTTAACCCTACATATGGCAGTGCTATAGCGAAAATTGAAAAGCCGGTTTTTAGCGTTTTGCAAGCATTTTTTGTTTTAATTCTAAAAAAAATAGTAAATGAACCACAATCTAAAAGTGTTCCATAGCTTTTTTGTTGAAAAAACTTCAAAGAATTCAAATATGCCACTAAAAATTAGTTTCTTTTAAAATTGAAAAGTTATTACGTTAGAAAGCAAAAAATGTTCAGTAACGAAAGGAAAAAGTTAAACTTTATGCCTAAATAACAAGTAGTAAACATTTTTTGTAATTTTTTCATAAGCATAAAAAAGTTTCGTAATTTAGTTCTAAATAGAACTGTATAAAAACATTTATCAATTTCAAATTTCTTATTTAAAAAAAAACAGTTTTTATGTTCCAAATACACTACTGCTAACAAAACTAGCCTAGATTGAAACGTAATTTACTAATATATGCTTTGCCCAGAAATGAAATATTATTATAACAAAGTGTAAAGGATAAATCAAAGAAAAGAACGGTATACTTGTCTTTCCATAGTTCACAAAAGTGTTTGAGTTATCTTTATTTGCATAACAAAGTGACATCAATGTAATGAAAAGTCGCCGGTCGCAGGGAGGGTCATATGAATAACGTGGGAACCAACGCGCTAGACGGTCTCACCAGACTGCCCTAATTATGTACTTTGCACTGCTGTCTGGACAAACAAAAAACTGGTTTATTCTAGTTTAATTCCCTTTGTTAGAAAGGTTATACTGTTCTCTACAAAATGGTGTAAAGAAATCTGTCAAAAAATGTGATATAGTGGGCGTTATCTCGGTTGACAAATAGGCTGTTTCATTGGTTGAAAATCTGTCCAATCACAAGGTTTACAGAAATCGTCGTCAAATATCGGGTAAAATAATGACATCTGATTGGAAGGCACTATTAGAAAGATAAAATCTTGATGAATCCAATGGTATTTTTATAATCTCAATAGAAATACTTCTGCAGATGGTCTTGGACATGTAAGAAGTGTGACATAACAGTGCAATTGTATGCATATTAGCGCACGGAAACAGCTGTAACCTGTCTGCATATTTTAAAATGATGATTACGTATGTAAATATACGTTTTACAAAAAGTTTTAAATACAAAAATTAAACTTTAATTGATTAGCTTTTCAACGGTGCCGGTTTATTACGATTGGATGATTTTAAGTGTATTAAATAACGGAATATGCAAATTTATGCAAATTCATGCAAATTCTCGCTATTGTTTGAGCTTGTTGCGTTCTATGCCCAAGAGAGCGTTCCAAAGTGCAGTTTGCCATTTACAGGGTTAAGATTGACTAATAAATAAATCAGCCTTGAGAGTTTTGTCTTAACATGATCTATATGCACTGCCCAGGAGAGCATACTATCAATAATTTTGATACCAAGCAAAGTTACAACTTGTTCATACACAGGCTTATAACTATTTTTATATTTATTTTGAAAAGTGACTAAAAGTATTTGAGGTTTTCTTCATTTAAAAATAGTCCATTTATCTCAAGCCAGTCATTTGCTTCGTTTAAAACACTAGCTGCTACATTATCCAATTGAAAAATGACTTTGTGACCAACAAGTAAAGAAGTGTCGTCCGCATTATTGTTGAGCAACATGAAACATTTTTAAACTTAAATCATTAATTAAAATTAAAAATAATATTGGGCCCAACACCGAACCCTGTGGAACACCAAGAGTAGTATTAATTGTTTTTGAATGTGTGCCATTTATACCTACAAGCTGTTTCCGGTCTCTCAAATATGACTGGAAAATGGCTAATTCTTTTCCCTGAAACCCATAAAATTTCATTTTAAAATTAAATTTTAAGTTTAATAAAATTAAAAGTTTAAAATACTTTGTGTTAGTAACAGGCCACTTGTAGATAAGTGTTATCCAGAGAAAATAACTTACATATTTGAACCAAAAACTAAACACTACATTTTTTTTTAAAGTAACTTACGTTTTGGAATAAAAATAAATGCAAATAATTTTTTTATAAAGGTGAAAGCAATTTTCCGTCATAGTTTCTGTACAAGTTGTGGTACTTGTCATATTGATTTACAAGTTGTATTGCGCAGTCTGCTGAGAGGAATTTAGTCTTATATCAAAACCCACTAAAGAATACTGTTGCGAGGCGGCCAATAGGATAGGCGCGCAGCGTTGCCATATCTACTAGCCTCGAACACTCCTGGTATTTACCGCTCGAGGCTTAATAGCACAGTTTAAAGAATTATAAATGCCTTGAGTCAGCCGCAGTCAGTTAGAAGCGTGGGAAGAACGTGACAACGTCGCACTACGGCGATTGGAGCGTTCAAGGTCTCGGTGTACACAAGCCCGTCCCTCAAAGGTATTCTTTAGTGGGCTTTGATATAGTTCTTTCCTCAAGTTTAAGCATGAAGTTCATCATATTATAGTAGTAACAGGTCACTTTAGTGGCAATGTCATGTTCCCAGGTGTCTCCACAAGATGCTTTGTTGAAGCCCATCAACATGGTTCAACAGTTTCTGAAAGCACAGAGTAATGAAGAACTTCTCCAACAGAACAACTTCAGTGAAAGGTGAGAGAATAAAACAGTTTCTTCGACTATTAGTCATTTGTTACTTTAAATAACTTGGTTCAGACTTAGTAACCACAAAAATTTTTAAAGATATCTCGTCATTCATTCAAATGTTTGTGGAATTTTGTTTTAGATAATTATTTTTAAAGAACAAGTAAAATTAAACATTTATTTCTAATAAACGGTTGAAGTTATGGGTATGAACAGCAAAATATTTTTTCTGATACTTGTACTTTTAGTAAGGTTTACCTTTAAACAACAATCCCTCGCTATTGGCGGGGGGATAAGTTCCGACAAAATTGCCGCAAATAACAAAAACCGCGAATAGCGAAAACTAAATCTTTATAGGAAAAGGGGGTTATGTTCTTGACATATAGAAAGTTTTCAAACATTATGTACCTATAGTTAATTAATTTACATAAGATACAGGCAGTCCTTGTTATACTCTGTCCAGCTTTACACGATTTCGCTTTTACGTGGTAAAAAAAGTCCTTGAAAGGTTTAGTATTTGAGCTGAGTTGTTTGGAGTGTAGACTACAGTTGACAGTTTTATAAGTTATTGGAGCGTTGTTTGTCATCCCACTCTCCTCAAGGTCAGTGCTCTCGTACGGTACCTTTACCCATCTCTACTTGCTCGTTCATTGTCTGGGTTAGTCTGTTTTTAGAACTTGGTCATGTCAAGGCATCAAACAATCGTTCGCTGTCAGTAGCGAAAATATTGGTTACGAGTGATAAAACATAGTGAAAACTTAATTTCTTTAAAAATATTTTACAGATAGTGCCTAGTAGCGTGAAGCGTCACTTGAGCATGCGCTGTAATGTCTTACCCTCTCCTACTCGACTGTGAGTCTTCAGTACAGTCACCACCAAAAAGTGTTGCTACACAATCAACACGACTACATAGCAGACATGAATTAGGTAGGGCAGGCGGCTCTGACTGTACTCCGCCGCGAGAGGGGAAATGTGGTGGGAGCCGGCGTAGAAGACTTGCACACCCCATCTTCGCGCTCCATCCTAATTGGCGCTATCTGTACTGTAATTTTAATTAATTCTTTCAAATTAATTTTAATTGTACACTAAATTGATGTCTCCAACTAAATCACAGTATGCCATTGACCTTCATTTGCACAAGTCCACTTGTACTCACGCAGAGGTGTATTGTAGGGAAATCCCATCTTGTATGTTTTGTTGTATTTGCGAGTGTTTTGCCGATGTGGTATTTATACAGTGTTATTAAATTCGTACAATAATAATTACAGTGCTACACTATAATAATTTACGAATTTTGCACGTACTTTATTGTTATTTATACAGTATTTTTCTCTTTTTTTAGTGACCGCAAATAATCAAAACCGTGAAAACCAAGTCCGCGAATGTTGAGGGATTACTGTACTTATAATGAGGGATAACTATATGAGTAACTGCAGCAGAGCATTGCAAACCTTTGAGGTTAAGTCGCATGACATTTTATAATACTCAAGAAAAAATAGGTGCCTTCTCTGTTACAATTCAAGATTTTTTATGTTAAAAGACTAAAAAATACTTAATAAAATTATTTACAAAGTAGCCTCTCTTTAAGTTACCAAATGGAGTGCTTCTTTAAAATTTGAAATTTTAAAAATCTAATGTTATAACAATCATTTTTATATATTTAAATGAACCTAGATTGTTTTCGTAAAATATCGTATGTTAATTTTAAGTCTGAGGGTGCTGCTGATTATAGGAAGTGTGGTGAAAGTTCAGTAAACTGGACTCGGGGAATCTAAACACTAAAAGAGAACACGTACTGTTTAGCACTACATTCTGAGGAAATGTTTCATATCATCAACCCTAAATACTCAAGATACAAATTAATTTGCACCTAGCACTTGGCAAACAAAATGTTTATTTTAAATTAAATCTATTTGTACTGAGGTAAGATAGTAAAATACTCGACTCGTGCTTTCTTTGTCATCTGTAGTTGGTAAGGTAAGGAAAATGGATTTAGGGTAGGATGAGGCTAATATGTAGGCAATAGAATTTATGTTACCAAAACGTAATGCAAGTATTGTAGTAAAATGATTTCACAATATGCCGTGAGTCGGTCAGTTGTGTTGAAAGAAAAAAATAACGGACAGTCAGGGATTTGAAATAATTTGAAAATCTGTCTTACTGTTTAAGTACTTTCGGGTCTTATTGTTTTTATTCCATAACATAAAGTTATAAGATGTTTTATTTTTCAGATCTGCTTTAATGGTTCAGATAATCCGCAAGATGCAGTTTGACGTCCATGCTCCAACACTCTCCAAAGTAAAGGCAATGACTTTAACACACAGGTTTGTTTATTCTCAAATAAATAATATATTTCTTATGCTACAGAATGAAACCTTTCCTTCCGCTTTTTATAATTTATCGTTAAGTATAATGTAACCAAATAAACAATTTGGGTATATACATATACAAAATTTATTTTATAAACAACATATTGGAGAGAAACAAATATTTTTGTGCATTTTATTGTCGTTAAGTAACATTAGCTGAAACATGATTTTTTGAAGTATTGAGTAGATCAGATTAATTTTGGGTGGATTCTTGCATTGCCAGCTGTTTATAAACCTGGTTAGTGTTTTTTTATTGGTGTTTTATTATTTTCCAAAGTTTATTGTTATTTATTAGTTTGAAGTTTATTCTTCTTCCGTTTTTTTTCTTCATAGTTAATTTTAAGATTTGAAATAGTTTTGTTTCTATTCTTAATCATTTTTAGTCATTGGAAAAAACGTAAACGGTGGGAATAGGGTACAAAATTACCAATATTTTTTTCAAATTAATGTGACAATACAATCATGTTTTAAAGAGAAAACAATCATGTTTTAGAGAGAAAACAATCATGTTTTAGAGA
>JAGFPH010001157.1:100609-116614 GCA_018207615.1 Philaenus spumarius
TAGTAACAGGTCACTTTAGTGGCAATGTCATGTTCCCAGGTGTCTCCGCAAGATGCTTTGTTGAAGCCCATCAACATGGTTCAACAGTTTCTGAAAGCACAGAGTAATGAAGAACTTCTCCAGCAGAACAACTTCAGTGAAAGGTGAGAGAATAAAGCCGTTTCTTCGACTATTAGTCATTTGTTACTTTAAATAACTTGGTTCACACTTAGTAACCACAAAAAATGTTAAAGATATCTCGTCATTCATTCAAATGTTTGTGGAATTTTGTTTTAGATAATTATTGTTAAAGAACAAGTAGAATTAAACTTTTCTTTCTAATAAACGGTTGAAGTTATGGGTATGAACAGCAAAATATTTTTTCTGATACTTGTACTTTTAGCTATCTGTACTTGCCACCTTGAAACAGCTATCCCTCGCTATTGGCTGGGATAGGTTCCGACAAATTGCCGCAAATAAAAAAACCGCGAATAGCGAAAACTAAATCTTTATAGGAAAAGGTGGTTATGTTCTTGACATATAGAAAGTTTTCAAACATTATGCACTAATACCCTATAGTTAATTAATTTACATAAGATACAGGCAGTCCTTGTTATACTCTGTCCAGCTTTACACGATTTCGCTTTTACGTGGTAAAAAAAAGTCCTTGAAAGGTTTAGTATTTGAGCTGAGTTGTTTGGAGTGTAGACTACAGTTGATAATTTTATAAGTTATTGGAGCGTTGTTTGTCATCTCACTCTCCTCAAGGTCGGTGCTCTCATACGGTACCTTTACCCATCCCTACTTGCTCGTTCATTGTCTGGGTTAGTCTATTTTTAGAACTTGGTCATGTCAAGGCATCAAACAATCGTTCGCTGTCAGTAGCGAAAATATTGGTTACGAGTGATAAAACATAGTAAAAACTTAATTTCTTTAAAAATATTTTACTGTAATTTTAATTGATTCTATTAAATTAATTTGACTTGTACACTAAATTGATGTCTCCAACTAAATCACAGTATGCCATTGACCTTCATTTGCACAAGTCCACTTGTATTCACGCACAGGTTTATTGTAGGGAAATCCCATCTTGTATGTTTTGTTGTATTTGCAAGTGTTTTGCCGACGTGGTATTTATACAATGTTATTAAATTCGTACAATAATAATTACAGTGCTACACTATAATAATTTACGAATTTTGCATGTACTTTATTGCTATTTATACAGTATTTTTTCTTTTTTTAGCGACCGCAAATAATCAAAACAAGTCCGCGAATATCGAGGGATTACTGAACTTATAATAAGGGATAACTATATGAGTAACTGTAGCAGAGCATTGCAAACCTTTGAGGTTAAGTCCCACGACATTTTATAATACTCAAGAAAAAATAGGTGCCTTCTCTGTTACAATTCAAGATTTTTTATGTTAAAAGACTAAAAAATACTTAATAAAATTATTTACAAACTAGCCTCTCTTGAAGTTACCAAATGGAGTGCTTCTAAAATTTCAAACTTTAAAAATATAATGTTATCGTAACAATAATTTTTCTATATTTAACCCTCTAACTGTCAGAACGCCCTGCCGTAGTGAATTGTGTAGTCTGTGACAACTCATCTTGACTTGAATATTTCACCCACTAAAAATCATCCAATCGCAATAAATCAAAAACCGTTGGAAAGGAAATGATCTAAACTTTAATTTTTGCATTTACAAGTTTTTTCTAAAACGTATATTTACATACGTAATCATCGTTGCAGTTTTTGAGTTTTCTAAAAGCCAATGTCGCGCGAATTTTAATGCGCCGAAACTACCTTTAATTCCCGTTTCTATGTCTCTCCTTACAGCCCGCCCGTTATTTTTTCTGAGTTATATCTGTATACTGAAGGATTCATCACACTTTTACCTATCTGAAACTGCCATCCAATCCAAAATCGGACAAATAGTTCCAAAGATATGGAATTGTCTGTAAACCTTTGCAATTGAGCAGATTTCAACCAATAAAACAACACATTTTGCATTCGAGATATCTTTTATAATTCGAATTATTTCAATAGACTTTTTGATATCTATTTATAGACCAAAGTTCAATCTTTCATTTGGTGTAAAGCAAACTATATTTGACTTTTTAGATGTTATTCAAACAGCAGTTGAAAGTTCATATTTGCACAGAATTCATACTATCGCTTGAGTTTGCAAAACAAGGCTGTTTCCATTGTCTTCAACGGTCATATTTTGAATTTCCTTTGTCCGCACGAGGTTTCATTTGATTCATCTCACTTTTGTAATTCAATTGATTCTAAGTAAAACACTTTTTATGAGAAGGTAATATACAAGTATACAGTTCAATTCTTTGATTTATTCTCTACACTTTGTTGTAATAATATTTTGTTTTTGGGCAAAGCATATATTAGAAAATTACGTTTCAAACTAGGCGGTTTTTTTAGCAATCGTGTATTTGGAACATAAAAACTGGTGTTTTCAAAATAAGAAATTTGAAATCGATCCATGTTTTTATACAGTTCTATTTAGAACTAAATTACAAAACTTTTTACATTTACGAAAAAATTACAAAAAATGTTTACTACTTGTTATGTAGGCCTAAAGTTGAACTTTTTCCTTTCGTTACTGAACATTTTTTGCTTCTTGAGCTAATAACTTTTACAATTTTACATCAATACATTTTTTAATTACATATATGGATTTTTTTAACCTTTCTCTACAAAAAAGGTATAGATCACTTTTGGATTGGTATACAATTACTATATTTGGCGAATTTTTGAAAATATGCTTGCACACGTACCAAAATGACTTGGCGTTGCAAAACATTAACATTGACAGTTGTAGGGTTAAATGAACCTAGATTGTTTTGGTAAAATATCGTATGTTAATTAAGTCTGAGGGTGCTGCTGATTATAGGAAGTGTGGTGAAAGTTCAGTAAACTGGACTCGGGGAATCTAAACACTAAAAGTGAACACGTACTGTTTACTCTCTCTGTTTAGCTCTACATTCTGAGGAAATGTTTCATATCATCAACCCTAAATACTCAAGATACAAATTAATTTGCACCTAGCACTTGGCAAACAAAATGTTTATTTTAAATTAAATCTATTTGTACTGAGGTAAGATAATAAAATACTCGACTCGTGCTTTCTTTGTCGTCTGTGGTTGGTGAGGTAAGTAAAATGGATTTAGGGTAGGACGAGGTTAATATGTAGGCAATAGAATTTATGTTACCAAAACGTAATGCAAATATTGTAGTAAAATGATTTCAAAATATGCCGTGAGTCGGTCAGTTGTGTTGAGAGAAAAAAAATAACGGACAGTTAGGGATTTGAAATAATTTGAAAATCTGTCTTACTGTTTAAGTACTTTTAGGTCTTATTGTGTTTATTCCATAACATAATGTTATAAGATGTTTATTTTTTCAGATCTGCTTTAATGGTTCAGATAATCCGCAAGATGCAGTTTGACGTCCATGCTCCAACACTCTCCAAAGTAAAGGCAATGACTTTAACACACAGGTTTGTTTATTCTCAAATAAATAATATATTTCTTATGTTACAGAATGAAACCTTTCTTTCCGCTTTTTATAATTTATCGTTAAGTATAATGTAACATATAAACAATTTGGGTATACATATACAAAATTTATTTTATAAACATCATGTTGGAGACAAACAAATATTTTTTGTGCATTTTATTGTTGTTAAGTAACATTAGGTGAAACATGATTTTTTGAAGTATTGAGTAGATCAGATTAATTTTGGGTGGATTCTTGCATTGCCAGCTGTTTATAAACCTGGTTAGTGTTTTTTTATTGGTGTTTTATTATTTTCCAAAGTTTATTGTTATTTATTAGTTTGAAGTTTATTCTTCTTCGTTTTTTTTTTCTTTATAGTTAATTTTAAGATTTGAAATAGTTTTGTTTCTATTCTTAATCATTTTTAGTCATTGGAAAAAATGTAAACGGTGGGAATAGGGTACAAAATTACCAATATTTTTTTCAAATTAATGTGGCAATACAATCATGTTTTAAAGAGAAAACAATCATGTTTTAGAGAGAAAACAATCATGTTTTAGAGAGAAAACAATCATGTTTTAGAGAGAAAACAATCATGTTTTAGAGAGAAAACAATCATGTTTTAGAGAGAAAACAATCATGTTTTAAAGAGAAAACAATCATGTTTTAAAGAGAAAACAATCATGTTTTAGAGAGAAAACAATCATGTTTTAGAGAGAAAATCAAAGTTAAAATTATTTATTGAGCATAAAAACAATTTTTATAAATGAGAAAAAGTGTTTTTTTTTTTCATTTGTAAAGCAAGATAAAATATAGCAATGTCTAGGTACAGTACAGTCTCGCTAATCCGGACTTGACGGGACCGGACCCTGTCCGGATTAGTGAAAGTCCGGATTAGACGGAAAAAGCCTAAAAAACGCATGAAATGTATACTGTTTGTGTTTTTAGTGAGAAAACGTATTAAAACTGGTGTTTTGGTAATACAGTATACAGTAAATATCAGCGACCACAGAATTAAATAGACTAGTCAAGTCGAACGCAAGAGTGCAGCTAGTTTTAGAGTCAAATACTCACACAATATGACGGATGCAAGTCGCGAGCCGAAGGCCGGCCGCCCGTACATGTTGCCACGTTACCCGCGAAACGAAGCTCGTGTTCTAACTGTTGTATGATAGAAACTACAATAGCCAATTTTTTCAAAAAATACTTTTTAGAAAATTTAGCTTTTCAGCTACATTTCTCTCGCTTGCATGACGCACCTGCCCTAAAAACAAAATATTTTCTCGCAATGCAACTTTTTGATGTCACGAATTTAAAAGTATAAAAAAGTTTGGACTTTATTCGATTTTTAAAGTGCAAACCATTTTTATTTTTAAATTTTGAACACACCATTAGCGTCCCACACTATTAAACTGTAAGTTTGTCAAATTTCAAAGATTTTTGAGCTATTGAAACCACAGTGTAAATGAATAGGGCGCACTGAAAATTTCACTCCAGACGTTTAACGAGAAACAAATAAAAAAGGGACTGTTGATTCGACAGATAGTTAGACAGAGGGTCTGCAGTCAGGTATAGTGCGGCGAGCTGGTGAAGTGAGTCACTTCCTTGAAATACTTTGGGACAAAAGATAATTGGCCGACCCTTTCTATCCTCGGCTGAGCTTTCTCTTCACGCTAAAAATAGCCAAGGACAAAATGAACCCTTAACTATTTTCGCTATCGGCAAACAACAATTGCGTGTACTGTACCCAGTAAAATACTGCAATTTCTAGTTTTTGTTTTAGGGCCGTCCGGATTAGCCGGAAGTCCGGATTATCGGAGACCGGATTAGCGAGACTGTACTGTACTCACAAACTGTTTCATACAGGAATTTTTGCTGAAAGACATTTTATTATTTGAGGAATAAATACTATTTCAACAAACATTTTTGAGTAGACTACCTAGAAAAAAGAGTCATTATTTTTAAAACAATTTTGCTGGAAACATCAACATTTTAGTTAGGGTTAAAAATTACCCATTTTATCTTCATATTTTAAATTGTTGCATATCCTCTGAATTACATTTATTTCATTGTTTTTAAGAACAAAACTATCTGTTTGAGGAATACATAAGATTTCATCAAAAACTTTTGATTATTATTTTTCAAAAACTTACAAAGTGTAATTAAAGGGTTGTTTTTGACCCGTTCATCGCCTTCGTATGGTTAAATGAAATATTGTGTTTCAGTATCATCTCTAAACAACCAATCAGCGAGGAGTTGGAGAGCGTATGGGCCAACATACAGAAGAGAGGTTGGATAGACATTGAAGCCACACATTCACTGGAGAGTCTCTTGAATACAGGAGGGGCGCAGTGGTTTGTCACCAATCTTGTCAAGGTAAAGTAACGAAACACAGCGCACTTACTGCGCCTGAAAAAGTACTTTTTAAAGCAACTATACATATTCTGTCACCTCAGGGGGACGGCCCACTTGGAGTCGGAAGAAAATACTAAATGAAAGCTGTAGAATAAATAAAAGAAGCAGTTAGACAAAATTAACTTTTACTTAGGCTCGTCAATTCTTGTAGAAACTCGTCAATTATTGTTTCATAAGGCTGTAGTTGCCTAGTAGCCAATTTATCCAAAAACTTCATTAGCTGGTTTAGTGTACAAATTTTCAATTGTTTCTTCAAAATTTTCACAATTACTTATACAGGGTGCGACAGAACCAGCTAAGCAGTTTTGAGGAGCAATACAAAAATAAATGTGGATATATAGAGAGAAAATTTTTGTATTGTTTAAGTTAGTACAACATACTATTTTACATTCATTAAATTTTAAAAATTATGTCTTCAAGATGGCGGCCGTTAGCCTCAATACATTGTTGTAGACGATCTCTGAAGTTTCGAGAAGCTCCTGCACACATATCCTGAGGTATGGTGTTCACTTCTTCAATAACCCGCTCTCTTAGCTCTAGTAGGGCGACTTTTGAACACCTTTTCCTTCAGATATCCTCAAAAAAAGTAATCGCAAATGCTCAAATCTGGTGACCGAGCAGGCCATTCGACATCATCCCCTCAAAGAGACGAGGCGTCCCGGAAACATTTCTCTCAAAACACCAAGTGAAATTCGAGCTGTGTGAGCTGTAGCTCCCTCCTGTTGGAACCAGAAGTCCCCCAATCCATGTTCTTCAACAATCTCGTAAATTCTGGGTTGCAGAAAATTTTGCAACATTGAAACGTAACGTGTGGAATTCACGGTAACGGTTACGCCTTCCTCCTTAAAAAAATATGGGCCTATCACACCAAATTGTGATACAGCGCCACCACACTGTCACTTAAGGCGAATGTTGGGGTCTTTCTTGAGTAATTCTGGGGTAATTTTCAGCCCAGTAGCGAAAATTCTGTTTATTCACGTATCCACTTATGTGTGAAAATGTGCCTCGTCGCTGCATTCAGATGGATCTGTGCACAAGCATTTGCTCTCACAGATTTTGACGGTTGACATAGTCTTCTGGGCGCAATTCTTGAGCAATCATTATTTTGAAGGAATGGAACTTCAAATCGAACTGCAAAATTAATTCTTCTCAAACTGCGGTCTGAAATCCCCAATGCAACTGCATGTTTTCGAGCAGAACGCATCTCTGATTGTTGAACTGCTGTTCTCACCCACTGCATATTTTCTGGTGTTCTTAGTGCCATGTGTATCTGTTCTTAGTGTGCTACCAGTTTCCGCCAACTGCCGAACCCAGGACCGAATCGTGTTTGCATTAGGAACAGCATTGTTGCGCGTAATGTTGAACCGTCTCCGAAAAGCTCGTTGTGTAGCGATCACAGATCTGTTGTTTTCATAATACGCTCATACGGCAAATCCACGATGTGCACCGGTACAAACCATGTTGGTTACTGAAATGGGATTGCCAACGGAACAAAGGCAGACAACGCGCGACTGCCTACCCCCACCACAGACTGAGTGGTATTCGAAAGAAACTGCTTAGTCTGTTTTGCCGCACCCTGTATATTCGTCCGTTCTTGGAGAAATATGGTTGATTAATATGTTAAACTTTTCTAGATCTTTTGGTCTTAGATGTAGACAGTAAAGAAAATTTTTGAGTTCTGTACTAATGACCGAATTCTTTTCTTGCAAAAGCATAGGCCACACTGTAGATCAAATTAAAGGTCTCTGTTAGTGGAAAACCACTCCACAAATCCGACCAATAACAAACAACTGAGTCAGAATTGGCAGCCAGTCAAAGTTTGTATTACTGCAAGTAAGTTTTATAAAGTCCCGGAAAGGTTTAAACATTCAACATGAAAGCTTATTATCAGGGGGGCTATTATTTGGCGTACTTGAAAATTGATGTCCAACGTAGGGATTGGTAAAGAATTTTAAGGATAAGTTCTCGATAGAACATAAATAAAATTCAGTACACCTTCAAACCGTTAAATAGTGTACTTTTTGGTATACCAACCAACTTGGACCGTGCCCCCAAAATAGGAAATAACTAACACTGCTCGTCATGCAATCCAAGAATGCTCCGTGGATGGTGAGAAATTCGGCTTTAGAGGTGGAGGGCAGGAAATATTTTCAGTAGAATTTATGTTAGTAAAATATAATGCAAATGTCGTAGTAAAATAATTTTAAAATGTACTGTAGGCTAAGTTGGTTTGGGATGTTAAAAAATTACAGTAGAGTCCTACTAATCCGAACAGAGTTCAGAAAAACATAAAAACAGGAGAAATTTAAAAGGATTTCGTGAAAAAACGTACATTTATTGTTATACAAATAGAGACATACATAGAGCCTAAGCTTGATGAAAACTCCTGAAACTAAATTGGAATCAAAGCTGGTTTTGTATCCTTCACGTTTTCCATCCGTTTTGCGGGAAGGAAGCTACGGCAACAAACTTCCGGTGAATCGGATGCCGGGTCCATCGGAAAGAAGGAAGGGTTAGATACAACAGCTAGGCACTAGTAGTGTTGTTGCCACCTGCCATCCGTTTTTCTTCTCGGTTTTCGTTATCTCGAAGGAATTTTTATTTTTTTCTCGATCATTTTTCAAGACGATGCGGTACTAACAGACAGACTGCGGGATGACAAAACGGACAGTTTGAACAGCCTAACACTTCCCTTCCGTTTTTAGAAGAAAATGTAATCGTAACGCAGATTAAGGGAAAAAAAACGGATGGTGTAAACCTACACTAAGGCGAGGTCAAGAGCATTTGCGATGATATGAGTTCAGTTTGAGCGTTTATCTCCTCCTCGCTTTCCTCCGAGACGATCAACGCTGTATAGAACAGACACTAGCAGATGTCCCCGCACTTAATTAACACCTTAACTAGTCAATACATTGATATTAATAATGAGATCCGCCTATTACGAATTCCCACTAAACCGAACCGTGTTTGGTCCCAATTAGTTCGGAATAGCCCGACTCTACTGTACCAACATTCTATAGGAAGTTGGCTACAGTTCTTCCGATCAGGGAAATGATGAACTATCCTAACCATTCTGTAGGAACCTCATTTTAAGATTTGCATATTCTTTGTATTATTATTTGAAGATCTCATGCCGTAACATACATTTTGCAGGAAGTACTGAAACTAAGGTACAAAGATGATCTAGACAGAGCTGTGGACTTGGTGATGGGGATGTTCCACCTGGATATAGAAAGCTGTTCTATGAGTTTGTTGTGGCAAGTGTTGCCACAATATCTGCACAACAGACTTCAGTAAGTTTTACCAAGTTTATCAAAAGAAAAACACTTATGAGCAGTTGAGTGGTTATCTATATGGTAGAGGGATTATTTTAAAAATCAGTATGGATTTAGATCAGGGCATAGTACTGTTGATGCACCTGCAGAGCTGATCAAGTGCGTGCGAGAGGCTTTGGATTGGTCACGGAATACTGCGGTTGCCTTCTGCAACATATCTGATCATGTAAATCACCAGATCTTGCTTGAAAAGCTCCATTTTTATGGAGTTACTGGAGTTGCTCTATACTGGTTTAAATTGTTCTTAACAGAGAATTATATTAAATCAAAGGGATAACAATTAACAAGTGGACTGGGGTGGAATTAACAATGGAGTATCACAAGGGTCAATGTTGGGTCCCTTGCTGTTCATTATTTATGTAAATGATTTAACAATAAATATTAACCACATAAAGGTGTAACGAGATGCTATTAAGAAATTATTAAACTTAAACATGTTGTTAATCTTTTGTAACGAGACTCTTGTAGCAAAATCTAATTTGTGAATAATTTACGTTAAGAATCTTTTTAGATTTACTAATAAAGAATGAATTTAATCGGGGTGTGAATTCGTAGACACCTGAAGCCAGCTTGTGAAAGGATTGGTATAGGTGAAGTGATGTAAATGATTTGATATTTACCTTTAACATTTATTTAGTTATCGTTGATAAAAAGAAACAACAGATATACATAAGAATTGATGAGATAATACATCTGTAATAAAAAAACTTAAGAGCTTGTTAAATTTATAAGAATTGCAAGTGTTCTCTACGTACTATGGATTTTTTATTATTTTTCACAAAACACTGTTCACTGTTTTACAAACTAGAAGCCTATATGCCGGTTGTCGCACTATTGGTGGATGAGACCCAGTGATCTTGTAGTTGTTGCAAGAATCCTCGTGGCTCCACTAGTTAGGTGTGATGATGATTTACTTTGGTTGGATGTTCGTGGTCGCCGCGTCGGTATTATGACTTTTGATACTGTTTAAAACACATTATTCACAACTTGTGAAATAAGTTACATAAAGACTTGAGGGGTAAATTTTGTACGTCTGTCCTTTACAAGAGACCTGTTTAGAAGAACGAGAAAGGCGGATATAATTACTAGCTGAATTATCCGCCAGAAGAACCAAACTACTTGATATCTTCACCTTTCCATAAGTTTATAGATAAATCACTGTACTGTTTATTCAAACTTTTGGTCATTACGAGAAATGTAATTTTATGTCATTCTTTAATATTTCTCGACTGCGCTGACTTTAGTCCTATAGTGACACTGCTGGTTTGATTTTGTTTTGGAATACGCACATGTTCAGTTTTTTATCTGTCTAATGTTTCCCGAAGCTCTCAATCTGTAATGCTCTCTATTAACTTATTTGACTTAAGCCGCGGTCACACTAGGCTGTTTAGCAGCCGCTACTAATCAGCCGCTGGTAATATTGCCAGCAGGCAGCGGAGAAGAAAGGGTTCACATTAGAATATGCAAGACTAGCTAAGTAGCCGCTAGTACAGTTGCTACCGCACAATTTTTCTTGGATTGTTTCACCTTGAATAGTTAATTCTGTATGTATGACGTAAGCGTTTTATTTTCAATGGGAACAAACCTATATTTATTTATTCCTCGTTGCTGAAGTTCTTGTAATAAGTCACTATATGTTGCATCTTTGGCATTTCTGTTAGTATAGTCTGCAGAATAAGCTTAATTTTGGCACATGCAAGGATAATTTTGGAATAAATCTAAAAATGTTATAATGTCTGCCCGACCAGTTGTTTGTGTCAACCATATTCACTTTATTCACGAAATGAAATGTTATAAAATATAAAGCAATATACAACACTACGTAAAACCAACACACGTCTTATTTCACCAGCTGCTAGTGAGCTACTAGGGGTTCACATTGGCTCTCTGCGCCAGCGAGGAGGTCACGTGACTGCTAGCGGATCGTAGGCAGCATTAAAACATGTTTGACTTCTGTTTTCGGCTAGTAAATACTAGCCCACTGGCAATATCCAGCCGCTGGTTCTGGGTCAGAGTACGTTGCTTGCTGGCAAAATTACCAGCGGCTAGTCAGTAGCGGCTGCTAGACAGCCTAGTGTGACAGCGGCTTTATGGTCTTTTTTGATTGAAAAATATATCTTTGGTGAATTGAGGATGTTACAAAGGTTGTACTGTACGCAAATGTCAACTCGATAATTCTGAAATGTAATAATGATTTTGATCTAAAACTATCTATCTAAAAATGGACTTAGATTAAATTGCTCGAAAACTGAAATAATAAAATTTCATGCACAAAAAAATAACAAACCATTTGATAGAGACATATTGTTTTATGGCAGGCTTGAGAGTGTTAACAATACTGTAGAGTTTTGGGGTATAAATATTGACCACAATTTGACATTAAGACTACTAATAGGAAAATTGAGCAAGAAATTAAGTTCTCTTTGTTTTCAAATGTACAATTTGAGAGGCACTGTGGAGTTAAAAATTAGGTTAATTGTCTACCATGCTTGTTTTGGCTCTTTGATGCAGTATGAATGGCATTGAATTATGATGAAATTCTTCAAAGGCATTACCTATTTTTCGCATTAAAATTATATATATATTCGAACTATGATTTAACTAAATAGAAATGAGTCGTGTAAATCAGTATTTAAAAAATTTTAATACTACCCGCATGTATTTTTTTTTTTGTTTTTTTTTTTTTAATGGCTTGTTTTTGTGCATAAACAGATAAATATTTTTTATGATGGCTACAACACCAGGTTTAGAGAACAGCTCCAAAATTGTTTTTCTGAATAGAACACCTCAAAAATACATCGTCGTTTATTATGAAACAAATAAAGTGGCAAATTTTAACTAAAAACATAAATTATTTCAAAAATATTATATTTTTTATGAAATACATTTTAAAATTTTTATACATTTTTGAATACGTGAAGGTATTTTTTTTTTCAAATTTACTATTTCCTTCCCAAAAACATTATTTTATTGTAAATTAATTTCGTTTATATTCCCTTGTAAAGAACTATATTTGCTACACTTTATGTGTTTTGGATTTATAATAAAAATTTGTTTGTATTTTTTATTTTTCCAAAGTCGCAACTTTTGAAATTTCAATTTCCTAACATTTTTCAGATATTTTAAAAACTACGAGTCACAGAGTTTTTTTATAAAATGTTTTGGTATCCTTAAATACGACCCTTTCAAACGTATTATAAAATATTTCTTTTGCCACTCCAAAAATGTTTAGAAAATATTTTTTTAGTGCTGATCTTTAAAATATATTTAGGGTTAACATAATTTATAACTATGTCAAATACATTTACTTGTTATGGTGAAAATCAACTGTACCGAACAATGATCCTTAAGTGTTCTGTTTTTTCACTTTTTAAGGTACACTCGCGATAGTCCGACATTTGACAATCCGACACGCTCGGTGGTCCGACGCGAATGTCAGTTTATTCACCGTGCTATACTATACAGAATTGTACTGTAATTTGAGGTCCTGCAAAAACCTCTAGATCATTTTGTCCGCTTTGTTTACCATACTGTTTGCCTGTTAGGAAACCGCCTTCTGTCCCTGACTCACACTGACTCGTGACTCACATTGTATGTCTAGACGTCTCAGTTCAGTTTCATCGCTAAGTGTAACCATTTGTGATAGGCGTTGTTGCATTGTTTTAGTTTTTTTTTTAGAGTTATTTTATATTGTTGTGAATTGTTAAATTCTTTTTACTGTATTGCAATTTTATTTTACTACTGTATACAGTACTAGCATTGTAATGACAAGCACAAGTTCAAAACATAAGCAAAAAACATTAAATTTATCTGATAAATGGGAAATCATTGAAAGATCGTGGAAACTCCAACGTCGACATGTAAATCGTACGACATAGGGCGATCATTCTTCAATGTGTAAATACTGTACTGTATGTATGCCTTTCATTTTCTGATATACAATTAATGTTTTTTATTCTGTACACATACATATATTTTTTCATGACTAATTTGTGCTCACTAGTTAAAATTAATTGATTTATTAGCCTACTGTCCTAAATGGTTTTACATACTAAGATTACAGCAATTCCCATAACTTACTGCTAATCTTGCATATTTAAAAAATCACTTTCGATAGTCCAAACACTTTCGGTAATCCGACACCCTCTCAGTCCCATAGCCTGTCTGTCGGATTATCAAGTGTAAACTGTACTTGGTGTACTTTAGGCCTATCTATATCTCATTGACGCATGATTTGTATTCAGTTTTAATGACATTCGGAGTGGCAAATCCAAATAGTACCAGTTCAGTTTGGGTCCAATATTGGATTTGGTTGAACACTAACCCACTCTGCTGAAAAAATCGCAAGCTTCTTAAAATACTGACAATAATATTACAAACTGTATTTTTCTAAACGTTAAGCTAAAGTTATAAAAATTCCATTTGGTTGCAGAAGTGAAGAATTAGTTGATCCGCAGTCGTCTGCTTTGGCAAAACTCTGCGCTTATTGTATTTTTGCTGCATCAATATCACAAGACAGAGTGAAAGAGAAGTCAAGAAAGCGTTCTCGAAGACAAATGGAAAATGAAGTAAGCTTTGTTCATAAAAATATTTTAATTTGATATAAAAATCACAACACTATTAATATATAAATAACTAGCTGTTCCGATCCGGGTTTGCACTAATCAAAGTTAAATGTATATTAACAAAAAAAATATATTATACTATGTATTTCTTATGGGGATTTTTTGTAACTTGGACCCCCCCCCCCAAAACCCCCTGAAATTTCGAATTTTTTGAAAACATTTCTTAGTGGGCACCTAGGGCCGTAGAAGAAGCTACATACCAGATTTCATTCCAATCCGTTTGGTGGTTTTTGAGATTTCGTGATGAGTGAGTCAGTGAGTGTTATTTGTATTTTATATATATATATAGATAAGTACCCAAATTTTCTCTAAGAGTTTTATAATCTGATATTTGTCTCTGTAACTCTTAAAATGCACAAATTGGTGTTAGTATTTTAATTTGATACTGCTGACGTATTGTAAGTGTGTATGTCGTTTCCACAGCCTTCTGTAACCGAAACGTGACGAATAGGTATACACTGTCGGTTGCAATTCATGATACAAACATGTACCTGCCTACTTACGGGCTAATGAATGCCAACTCGACCACCTCTTTGTGTAATATAACATACATAATTTTCATTCCTTACGAACATATTCGTTCCTTAGGAAATTGTACACACATGTGTGTAGGTACAAGTTGTTTCGTATAATATATTACGCCATAGGAAACCACATATTTGTTATATTCCGTACATACGTTTACACCTAATTTCACAATATAAATACCCGCATGTTCTCCAAGATTTAAAAAAATTAATTTAAAAACATATAAGTGGGAATAGCGGGGTTTGGCAAAAGGGTAAAAATTTTTTTTTTTTTTTTTTTTTTTTTGATAGAGGAGAACTAAGTCTCCTCACTACTGCGACCCCGCCATTTTGTTTTTTTTTCTCATAACAATTTTTTAATTAGAAAACGATTTGTTGTAATAAATTCGAATTTGGTTCGTAGCTTTATGACCCAAAGACTTATTCCAGGCAAAAAAATATTTTGTACAACATTTATTTTCAAAATAGCGGCTGTTTGAAAATTTCAAACCTAAATTACTCAAAAAGCGTTAATTTTAACAAACAAAGTCGAGGCACCTTTTTTATAGCAATTTTGATTCCCTAACGGATGATATAACTGTCAAAACAATCGGCTGAAGGGTAATAGCTAATTTAAATAAAATGACAGCAAATGTACATACAATATTGAAGCATCTTCTGTGTTGGTATAGGATGCCGGGTTGAACAAACCAATTATTACACATAACTTAACTATTATATTATAACTTAAGCTATTATAACCGTTTATATGTAATTATTATACAGTAATGATTTTCTTGTTAATGTGCATAGTAAGATATATATTAAGGATATCGCTAAGTTTCTTGAATGTATAAATTAATTTTTCATGTTTTTGCTTAACACGTTTGACATATGCTGTCCACATATTTTGTCTACTTATCAAACATTACTCCAAGGTCTTGGTATGTCTCTTTGTGTTCGTGACAAACTCCGACAATCTATGGATTGTTTGCAATATGTCACCATTATAAAAGCACTCACACTAGCAAAACTCTTGAGTTAAACGTTACATTACATGTTGTAGTTGACCCGTATTTTATACAATTTTAATAATACGATAAACTTCAGACAATTTACTATTATTATACAAGTTAGGTGACACCTCAAAACATACATCTAACTAAATTGTTTCGGCATGAATTTCTATCCATGAAAATAAAAATGTTTGCAGTGGAATTTTTGAAAAGATTTAACAAACTTAAGAAAATAATAATTATTTTATTATTTTAATATAAATCTTAGAGGAAAAATATAGAATTATATAAACAAATTAAATAAATAGTTTTGACTCTTTAGTTAAGGATATATATGCTTTATCTACATGGTTTTGTACGTTTACCCTATTTCCCATGACACATTACCCTATTTTGTATGCCAAATTTCTTATTTCCATGGCACATTACCCTATTTTTATGCCAAATTTCTTATTTCAATGGCACATTACCTTATTCTTTATGCCAAATTTCTTATTTCCATGGCAAATTACCCTAATTTTTATGCCAAATTTCTTATTTCCATGGCACATTACCCTATTTTTTATGCCAAATTTCTTATTTCCATGGCACATTACACTATTTTTT
>JAGFPH010001157.1:127193-162983 GCA_018207615.1 Philaenus spumarius
TTATAGCAGTAGAGGCCAGATATCACAAGTCTTGCTCTAAACGTTTCTTTGCTAGAGTGCCCAATTTACGCTGTAAGGGGCGTCCAGAAGTCGATGACATTACTAATTGCATTGAATACATTTACAAGTATTTAGAAGTAAATGAAAATGAATGCCAGTTTACTGTACCAGAAATTCTTAGAGATTTCAAAGGCCCAATTCCAACATTCAAGACAGTCAAAGCTCGACTGATTAAGAAATATGGTGATGAGATAATTGTGACTGATGAAAAAACTCAGGTTATATGTTTCCGAAACACAGGATACAAAATTTTAAGTAACAGTTGGTATGAGGCAAAGAAAAATGACCCACAAGAAGAGCGCTTAAGAGTGGTAGAAGCTGCAGCAGCTATAATCCGAGAGGATATACGATCTAAGGTTTATCCTCTAGACAGTTACTCCAAGGTGGATGCTTTCTTGGAGGATGCAGAAAAAGATGTACCAAAATCTCTCAAGTTACTTATGAACAACATTATAATGCCAAAGAGGTCTAAGAACTTAAAGAAAATAAACAGTAAAGTCACATCACTTGCTCACGCAGTAATCAGTGCTACAACGCCTAAGTCATTCCTGTCTACAATTCAAATAGGTCTTGGTGCGTTACTATACAAAAAATATGACTCTAAGATCTTGTGAACGTTTTATCTAGGATATTGTTGTAGCTACTATGATGCAAGGCTGTTTGAGGCATCATGCATTCAGCATCAAAAATATAATGACTCAATCATTCCACCAATTTGTATTTGACAACGCAGACGTCAATATAGATACAATCGATGGTTTCAATACGTTTCATGAAATGGGGGGAATACAGTGCACCACTCCTTTTAGTACAGTACGTTCAGAAACTAGAATTACCAAGTTATCCAAGATACCAAGTGCTAGGGAGTCAGCAGAATTTGGAAGCATACCACTGATACCTTTCCAGAAAACTGAGAATGAGGGTCTAAAGAAAGTCCCCACTTATGACATCAACGATCAGAATCCCGCTGAAACTGTAAAAATCTTGCCAACCGATTTTCTCTGGATATATGGAAAATGGAGTGAACGTACAGACATCCCCGGATGGAATGGTTTTATGGAAAAACTAACATCGAGTGAACCTTTCCATAAATCTCGTGTGTTGTGCCTGCCGTTCCTCAATTTCCCACCTGGGCAACACGACACCATATACTCTGTGCTGATACATGCAGTTGGCAAAGCAGCTGATCAGAAAAGCTGTTTTGTCACGTTCGATCAGCCGCTGTACTACTAAGCTAGGGACATAGTAGCTTCCTCTGGACCTGCCTCTCCAATTGGATCAGTAATTGTACAACTGGGTGGTTTCCACACGTTAATGTCCTTCATGGGTGCAATCGGATTTATAATGAGTGGAAGTGTATTACAGGATTTGTTCAGCATGGCCAGCTGTATCAACCGAAAAAATGTTAACAGGACATACATATTCAAGGGCTGTAAGAGGACACATTTTGGCGCACCTCGCTATCGCTAAAACTATTCTTTCCATGCTAGACATAACCGATGATGAGGACACTTACATATTGGGAATCTTAGATAATTTGGGAAAACCCACCATGGACATGGAAGCACCGGCCATATGAAGTGTGATAAAAAATTTATCTGATAAACTGCTTGAACTGGAACAAAACAGCCCAACTGCCAAACTTTGGGTCCAATATTTCCGTATGGTAACAATAATGAAATGCTTCATACATGCTGAAACAGTAGGTGACTGGAACGGCCATCTACGAAGTGTACAGCAAATATTGCCATTTTTCACGCTAGTGGACATTTTCTGTATGCTAAATCGTGCCAACTGTATTTGCAGGACATGGCTAACCTTAAACCCAAACTTTGCTACTGAGGACTATAATAGTTTTGTGGTCAAAGGCTTTTTTTCTTAAATTTTATTAAAAGTTATTATTATAAATGTTACTGATGAGTTTTTAATTAAGAATACCAATTTCTAAACTTAATTAGTGAGGAGTAGATTTGTGACTGGAAGGTACCTTTTTGCTGACTGCTACGCATATAACTGCAGATGGAAAAATTTTCTATTTGTAGACTGATCGAATTTGAAATGTTAGGTACTTGCTGAACACAGAATTAAATGTCCTACAACTTTCATTCAGTACGTCTTTCCATTTAGAACAGCCGATTCCTCGGTACGGATGTTTAAAAGTCTTAATTGTAAATTTTTAAGCAAAGTTGGTAAAAATCATCATTTTTTTTACCATTGATTTTGACAATATTTCTCGGTCAAATTCAACGTTGTGGGTAACCAATCAACGCAGAATTTAGTGCTCTTTAATTTATAAAAGAGTAACATTTTATGTAAGATGCTTAATTTAGGAGTTAAAAGCAAACAACTGAAAAAGACCGAAAATAATGTGGTTTTTTGGACCCCTTCTTTGAAGCTCGCAGCGTGCATAATTCCCCAGTGCGAGAAATTCCGTAAGTCGTTGGAATCACGCTACACCCTCGTGCATTACTCTTTGGTTGCAGGTAACAGAAACACAGTTAACACAAATGCATGAACATGATATGGGAAACCAAAAAAGTAATCAGTACAACAAAAATTGCAAGAGAACATAATAGAGCCATTCAAGCATCCTACAACTAAGAGAAAATTACATGGAAATAATAGTGACACAAGAGTTTCAGAAGCCTTCGAGGTCACGCAACACACGAGGGATAAAGATGATGTGAATATTTTTGCTTCTGGTGTGGCTGCCAAATTATGTCAAATTGAAAATCAACATCTTAAACTTTCAGTACAAAGGACATATTGACAGTTTGTAGTACGATTCACTCCTGGAACTGGCAAATATAACAATAGCAGTACCTACCACAATAATACCATCACCTTATTCGGGAAGCCAGCATTTCTCTTCGGGTAATTCCCTTTCTACAAGTTTACGCTATTTGAACCAAACAGCAATTTTATTTCGGAATCTCCCAACATTATGATTGGCGTTCCCTCACACACAAAACCACCATCTCGCACTATAAACATCCACTTTAGGTACTAGTGATGAAATATACTATTTGAACTTAAATAACTAAGCAGGTTGTAAACAAAGTTTAACAGTAGGGCATAATATAATTATTTCAAACATGCAGAAGAACACGTAATTTTTCAAGACTCATCTATTTTTCTAACGTTTGGGTTTAGTTAGCTGCCAATCCACCAGAGCACTGAAGGTATCTCAATTTATAACATTGAGTTGCTTATCTCCACTTGGCATTATAATCTCTGGTTTTAGTGTATTACTTGGTATTAATATCTCTGGTGTATTACTACAGTGTTTTCAGTGTTATCTTTTCTTTTCTATTATTATGAACGTGTTCGTGACAGGCAGGTGACAGACAGTTCTTGTAGGAGTTGTACAAGTTATTGGTTAGTTACTTAGTTGATTGATTTGGAGGTCTTTTGTGAGTTGACATTTTTTTACCTGCTTTTAGTGTTAACCTAGGTATTATAATATTAAATATTTATGGTATTATTGTCTATTCTTCTCTAACTTAGAATGTAGAGTAATTTAGGCCTAATTTCAAACGAATTAGGCCTAGTGTATTAAATTTGGATTAATAACTTTGAATACTTCGTGGTAAGTATTTTGACATAAACTAGGCCTAGGCCTACTGAAGATTTTACATTGTTTAAACCTATATTAATAAAATTCGACTAACTGTATTGTTATTATTTAATTATTAGGGTAGGTTTTTTTTATGAAGTATAAAATTAGCATATATTTTTTATCTCATTCCATATTGTTACTTCATTAACTTTGTTAAATTTTTTAGCCTATTTTATTCAAATATCAGTAGGGTATAATATTAGGTACTGTATTTGTTTCTTGCTGTAGAAATCAATATTAGAAACAATATATAAAATAAGTACAGCTTAACCAATTACAAAACCAAAAGTTGGTTAGGCCTACTATGTGATTTAACATAGAGAATCTTCAGCCATGTTTTTCCAGCTGTATTGAACATTTAAACAGTAGAATGTAAAAGAAAATGTCTGCAAAAATATCAGCTGAGGGTCGTATAGTAAATTTACACTGTAAGAAATGCTACCAACATAATATATTATATATGTTTAGAAATTAAAAACGTAGATCAGCTGACCTCAAGTAAACCTCATCTTACGTTTAAAAACCTTATGTTGAAATTAACATAAGTTTTTATAAAACTAAGAAGTGTTGCAAACTGGAAACATACTGGGACTAGAGACTAGGCCTATAAGTTACAACTTTAGGCTATTTTTTTATGGGGTTGCAATTCTGTTTTACAAAACTACATTATTGGTGTTGCCAACTAATGTATGTTTACAAACTGGAAGTATGTTTATGTTCTGTCTACTAAGTTAGAACTTCCGACTATTTTTTTTATAGGCTAGGTGTAATCTTTTATTATTATGTAGGCCTAATGTTTAATTTGGCAACATTAATGATCTCAAGGATTTATTCTATTATTTCGTAGCATTCAAAATTGATTTATTATAAATATGGTTCATTGTTATTGTTTTAGGCTACTATTAAAATTATCTTCTTAAAATTGCTTGTAAAATTAATTTAACATTTTTCTCATTTATTTTTATGATGTCTTTTATTACTATTGTTTACTTTTTGTGTCTGTTAAGTGATTTGTTTCTTTTATTTAGTGTAGTAAACATATCAACGGTTGGCTGAAATTAACCTCTATATTTTTGTTATTTCTGTTATTGTATTTTCTAAATATTTATTTATTTTTGGTGTTTGTAGAGTCAGTTTAACGTCTTTTTTTTCAGAATATGAAGAAAATTTTGAAAAAATCTTTTCATTGCGTTCTACATTTTTACCGAAAATTTAACAAATTATTTTAGAATAGGAAAAATAATGGTTTTCTTAGGCTACCTAAAATACTACATTGTACGGTTTTTTAGTGCTTTTAGTGGGGTTTCATTGTAATATGCTAATTAAATATAGGTCTAATTAAAACAATAAGTTTACTGTAAGCTTATATAGGCCTATATTCTAAACATTAAATATCCGAGGTGTCATAATAAGGAGAGATAGGGTGATGCCATAATAATAAGGGCTAGTTCTGATAAGTAGGTGAGGTTGCAGTGATTGACCATGAAATTTGAATGCATTTATATGCTGATACTTTATAGGTACTACATTCTTATCTTAAGAGTAGGCCTACTATATTTGTGTTTTTTTTTATAGGCGATGATAACCACCTAGGTTTTTTGCCTTAAAAAAAAAATATATATTTGTGTTTTTGAAATTTTGCTTCATTGTTATTCAAGAGTTTAACCCCTATTTAGTTATAGTGTTGTCCCTATGTCAGATAATGTTAAGAAATTACCTTCCTAATTCAAATTTTCAGGTTTCTACTTTTTATCTTCTTATGCCAAATTGTATGTTTTGCTCTCTCTGATACTGCTATATTTAATTATTATCATATATACTAGGGGCTCTGCCCCTGGACGCTCCGCGTCCCAACCCCGGCTCGGCCTTCGGCCTCAGATGGCTGCTTCGCTTCGCTCGCAGGTGGAAAATTCGATAAAGAATCTCGTTAATCTTTTGCTCGTTTGTACATAGGTGATCGAGCATAAATTAGCTGTTTTATTTGGCAGCTGACTCGAACTCATTAAACATTATCTCCATAAGATTAACATGGGAAATTTGAAGGATTGTATACCGGAGCTCCTTCTCGGGTGAATAGCGGCTGAACGGATGATAATATATAAGACTCGACATATGTGTGAATGATTATGTTCAGTTTTTGATCCAAATTAGCTGTTTTATATATAATAGGTTTGTAACAACCAATGTTTGAATTGAATTAAAATATAGTTAGCATTTTTCGTTGATTTTTGTTTGTGTTTGTTTTTAGTTTGTCAATGTAACCTCAAAAAGGTAATACTACATTTGATACTGATTTAATCCAAATCAGTTGTTGATCAAAATCAGCTGTTTTAAGCTTTTCATACGAACAGCTGTTTTTGTGTCCCTGATAAAATCAATAGAAATCTTTCTTCCATAAGATTAACATTGAAACTTTGAGGGCCACTGGGGCGTAGCCCTAATGTCCTAGGACTTCGGTAAATGGCCTAAAACCTTCCCAGGGTTAACCTGTGTTACTATGCAAAATTTCAAAGCAATCGGATGGACGGTATACGAACGCAAAGTGGACAAAGAACCAAAAAAAAAACCCCCATAAGGAATACACAGCAGAAATTTGCATTTGATTATAACGTTTGTAAGGCTAAAGATACATGATTTGTAATGCTTGATGGCAAATCTGGGCGTGCATACCTTTAATTTAAGACCTCAATTATGAAAATCGGTCGGGTAGAAGAGCCGAACGGACTCGGAAAAGAAAAACAGAATTTTTTTAATATACAGTAGAACCCCTCTTAACCGGTCAGGTCGGGACCGAGACCCTGGCCGGTTACGAGTTTGGCCGGTTGATCCGAGGTTCCCGTAAAAAATAGATTTTAGTTCAAAAATAACCTACAGTACATATTTCATAAATAATAAAGGAAATAAGACGTTATTGCAACTGGTTTTATTGTATGTACTGTACATACACACACAAACAAACACTAACAAATTACATGTAAACATTTTAACTTTCCTCGCCTCCTTTTCTCCCCTCCTGTTTTCAAGCACTTTTGCTCTCACGAAATTCAGTAAAGGTTCCGAGAAGTAAACAGATGAAGAAAGAGAAACAAAGGATGCCGCTTGGTTAATTGATTCCAAGAAAAAATAATACAGTTGCCGTGGGAAGCAAGATTTGATCCCCCCCTCTTGCTTTCGCGGCAAGAATCAATCGACAAGGCGGCTTCCTTTGTTACGCTCCTCCTCCCCCCTTTTCCCTGCCACAACATTAACACATACAGTAGCACAAATAACATTGCGTCATCCCGAAATGTCCGTCAAATAATCGATGTTTGAGACTTCGGCCAGTTAATATATTTGATTTTGTTGTTTCTTGAAATAGGCCGGTTAAGCCGAGGACCGATTGATCCGAGGCCGGTTAAGAGGGGTTCTACTGTATAAGATACTTAATCAATGGTTTCAAAGTCAAGTCTTTACATTATAACTGAAGTCCACTCTTCTGGTAATATTTTGTCACATTATTAAAACTGTCTTCTTGATGCTACAATCTAAAAACTGAGGCACACAACCAAGCATTGGATACTATTTACAGTTTGCATTGTTTAAGACTTTGTAGCATGTTAACCTGGCTCATTCTCTGGTACATTATTACAAATTTTGAAATAATAAACTAAACAATTTAACAAATACTTCACTTTGTAGTTTGTGTTGTAGCATAATTTTATTTAGAAATACACAAGGTGTTTGGAAACATAGAGAACAAATACGGTAATTGAAGTTATGCAATAGGGTAGTCCCAGAGAGTAGAGGGTATACTATGTAGGGGCCTAGGCCTATGCTATCACTACATGTATTTTTTGCGCTATATATGTATAGGCTGATTTCATAAACATGAGCATATTTATCGGATAAAATTAAGGCATAGGCCTAAGTTTACTATTTGACTCTAGCTTAATATTTTTGCAGACAACGATGTTGTTTTACATTCTACTGTTAAATGTTGAATACAGGTAATCATACTGTGACTAAATAATATAGGTTAGAACCTTTTAGGTTTTTTTTTTTTATTATTATTCTTGCATTTCTGTTGCCATAGGTTAGCTTAGGGTCGAATAGTAAACTTGCGCCAAAATTAATAAATAGGACCTATATTAACATTTATTAATGTACAAACTTAAGTGAGTCATTCAAAAAAAATTTAAACTAAGTTATTTGGATTAGAAATTAGGCCTACCTTTTTGATTAGGTTGTAATATGAGTCCTCTAAATATAAATAAAACTGGAGTACCTTTGGTGTGAAAACAGTCGAACAAAAGCCTACTTTGAAACATGCATTGTCAAGACCTGTTCCAAACTTGAGTTTAGCGAAACAGGATATGCAAGTATAAATTGAACTCTAAAGTATCAAATTGATTACCGGTAGGCCTACATTCAATTCAAAATGTTTAATTTACAATAATAGTACTATGTGTATATTTGCTCATGTTGGTATGTACAATTACTCTAGTTAATTAATCATCTTAAATTACAGATAATATGCTGCGGTCATAAAATTTTATATAAACAATGGCAGAGTATTGTGATAATATTGACTGGAACGGCTTTAGGGGTCCTCCTATCGATCCTTCTAGTCTAGATTATCCAATAAAAGAAAAACCTCTTGACAAGGACACTGCACTGAAAACTCTCCGCAACAAGTTAACATCTCAGCAAATTAATGGTTAGTTATTTACATAAATAATTACAGTTTGAATAGAATATTAGAGCGAGTTATGGTATTACAAGTATAGATTGATCCAATTATCCCTGTTTATTGCATGTGCAAACAATGAGTAATCCAGCTGTAATAGATAACAGTCGCAATGTTTACTCGGTGACTAATCTGATCTTTAGATAACAGTGGAGGTAGGATATTAGGGCTAGGCTAATTAATTACTGATTGCTCATTTTAAGGTTGTGTATGTAAAATGCAATTTATTGTGTCAGAATAGTTTCAATATTAATTACATTAATGTATTATGAAATATATGTGATTTCATAAATAAAAAAAAAGTAAATAAAACTGTAAAATAAGTTTATAATGTACACAACTAGTATTATTAGTCAGTCCCTACCTATCAATTCTACAATTCCTAAATCTAATACACAAAATTCATATCTTAAATTATTTCTTTGTGATGTAATGTATAAGTCTCCTTTCTTATAATTATGGTGTTAAATTTGAAAGTGACAGGTGTTAAATAATTTTATCATTGCTAATGTTTTGTTGTGCAAGTATAATTTGCATACACAAAGACAGAACTTGTGGGTAAAATATAAGCCAGACGAATAAAATTATTTAGTTGTGTAGGTTAAGATAAATTCCAACTACATATAATCGAACTTAATGTCAAAACACCAAAATAATCAGGCTGTACAATCTCTAAATTATAAGTTTCTGTTTCTTTTATCTTGTTCTTACTTACGGAACACCACTCAACTGGTATTTTTTAATTGCGCTTGAAAACTGATTATTTCAAGAGGCACCTTTCCAAAAGGTTTAAGACTGGAGTGTTTTATCACTTGGAGTATTTTTTCTTGCATGAATGTGTATTGTTTATCTTTCTATGATTAGGCTATTATGTTTTCTTAGTTTCTAATATGGATTGCTTTTATCACTATTTTTGTCACATTAAGTTGTTTGCTAAGATTTTTAAACCTCATTCAAAATATTCAGGTAATAAACTTCTATAGATCCAGCCGGGGGCGGATCCAGCTGGTTTTCAGGTTTTCAGGTTTTCAAGGAGGGGGCTGTCCTGGGGGGGGGGGGGGGGGGGGTATAGAATAATTTTTGGAATACAGTGCTTGAAAACGTCTTTTTAGACTATTTCACAAGCACCCATTTTGAATTTAAGGATTATATGCTTTAGCCTACCCAAAAATGAAATTTTATTATAACAAATTGTAGAGAATAAATCATAGAATTACTGTAAACTATATACTTGAAAATTTTAAATAGATTTATTCTAAAAACTTATTTCACTAAATTAGAACAACCAAACAAAATCCTCACAAACGTATAGTAGGCCCTATACAGTTCCAGCCAGGCAAGAAAAAAGTAACGCGCCTTATATCAAACGAAAATATAGAACTTGCACTTCAAATCGATATGAAAATTATTATACGAATATATAGATTTGTAGTAGATATCGATTGCAAAATGTGCTTTCTCATTTTTTGAAAACTGACCAATTGCAAGGGTTTACAGAAAACTTCATATCTAAGAAACTAAAAGAGTGAGGAATGATTATAAGATCGTAGTAGAAAGTTCAAATCTTGACGAATCCAATGGTGTCCTAATCTTCTTCTCAAAGCAAGTCTGTCTAGCGGTTATTTGCCTTTAAAAAGTGATGAGTTTAAGTAATTTCCTTGTGCTTTCCCGCGCGGCATCAATTGATTTAGACAACTACAATTTTACAACGATAAATGTAAATATACTTTTTAGAAGAAATTTGTAAATACAAAAATTAAAGTTTAAAACATTTCCTTTCCAATTGTTTTTGTTTTATTGAGATTTGATAATATTTATTGGGTGAAATATTCAATACAAGTTGTGCTGTCTGAGACTACCACTTAGAGGATTAAACAAAACAAAAATATAATAACCCAAAGGAGGGGGCTGCAGCCCCCACAGCCCCCCCCCCTGGGATCCGCCAATGGACTGGTAACAAGATAATTATTAATTTAAAGTGAGTATTATATTTGTAACTAGAGGAGACTCCTTTGTGCTTTGCGCCCCAACCCCGTTGGAAGATTTTATACACCTGTGTTATGTTTTCTTTATAATAATGATTTGGGATTAATAATAACCTCAAAGTTAAGATGGTAAAATACTTAATGTTAAATGTCCCAATCAAATTATTGAGTATATTTTATAAAACCAGTCATAATAAAGGGTGAAAGAACCAGCAAGGCTCAGGTCTACACTTAAACAAAAACCTAACCTAAAAGTTAGAAATACAAATAATTGTTTCATATTTTGAAAGCACCTGTTAATGAAAATGTTAGAGCAAACAGCTGATTACACGGATCATAATTAATTATTATTTATTATGGCGCTCCGATTGCTGTAAATATTTAGTATAGTTTGTGTTGTTTTTATACGTACAACAGTTGGCGCTGTTTTTCAAAAGTACAACACATGTATTTGAATGCAACTTCGTGGCAAAATTTCAAAGCATTCGATGAAGAACTTACGGTATTTAAGATTTTGAACATTTACATTTTTATTTATATAGATTTAACGGCCAGCACTATCAGTAAGTACCTTCCATTTTCAGCAGTTTGATTTGAAAATGTAACTTATTATTTGTTCAAATGTTGGTTGTATTAAAACTATACATATAGACTGATGATGGATTGGAGTCTAGTGTTGAATGACACTTAATGGCACAAAAGAAAAATCAGAAAAATGTAACAGGTGATCGAGTTTTTTTTAATTAAAATTAAAAATTTTAAGATGAACCTAAATCATAATTTTATAGCAAAATAATTTTGAATATTAAAGTAAAAGTAGGTCATTTTTAATTGTATTACACTAAAACCATTTCAAGAAAGTATAGATTTTATCAAGACTGGCCATATTGATCAAATTTATTTTGTATGCAAAATAATATAAACTAAATAGATCTACATTTGGATTTTGAAAATAAAAAATTGAATTGTATGTAGGTTAAAGCTGTCAACACTAGTTCAGTTTACTGGTCTGTATTTGGATTTAATATATTCTAGAGTCAAATACAATGCTTTTCAAGAAAAGGTGTTACCAAATTGGAGATCAGTTTCGTAGTATATTTCTTTATTGTGTGATTATTTTGCTTTGGGACTTTCTTCCAATACTCAATAATCAAACTTGGTTTCCCAAAGAGGTTGTATTTCTTATGAGCTTTCATACTATAGATTTCGGTTACGTTTGGTTTATCATTAGGCTATATTTTATAAATTTAATGAGATGGTATGTGTGTTACAAACTTGATGGATGAGTTAGAATTTCGTACCGTTTCAAGTAGTAACTGACAGATTTGTTTCAGCTATGTGAATATTGCAAAACAACTCGCACTTTGTTGGTGTTATTAGACTGTGTAATTTTATGCATCATCAATACACGAAGATCTGAAGCGATTTGAATGGAACTTAATTAGATGGGTCTTTTGAATATGTAAAAGAAGTCTACCTTAGACCAGCTATTCATTACACTCAAGTCATTCCATAAGACTACTTTTAATTGGGGTTTCTTGGAATTTGTTATTGCCACAGTTGCAACATCAGCAAACAGAGTCAATTTAGAATGCATAATATTTATGTCGGCTTAGACTGATACAAAATTTTGCCGTGCTGTCCAGTAATCGAGATGTTTTTTCCTACGCTTTCATTGTAAGGATGTCATCAAAGGCAAATAAGGCAAATCAATGTCATATAAGGCAAAAATAAAGTTTTTCAAACAGAACTAGTTGGACAGTATATTTGTGTGGAAAACATGCTAAGCCTTTGTGTCCCTTTTTAAAATTTGTTTATAATTTAAATGTACAACAGAAATGGCAACATGAATGCAAACAACTAAACCTAGTTTTGTTAGCAGTCTTGTAGTAGGAACATAAAAACTGGTGTTTCCAAAATAAGAAATTTGAAATTGCTAGAATATTTTTAAACAGTTCTATTTGTAACTAAATTACAAAACTTTTGTACGTTTTGAACAAAATTATAAAACATGTTTACTACTTTTTATGTAGGAGTAAAGTTGAAGTTTTTCCTTTTGTTACTGAACATTTTTTTTTTTTTTCTTGAGCTAATAACTTTGTACATTTTACATCAATTAATTTTTTACTGCCATATATGAATTCTTTGAACCTTTCTCTACAATAAAGCTGTGGAACACTTTTGGATTGGGATATAACTACTATATTTGGCGAATTTTTGAAAAAAAATGCTTGCAAAGGCCAAAACATCCATTTTCCATAACATGCCGCTTCTACTCTCGATTCCACGTTCACCGTGCAGTACAGGTCTTACGGGAGAATAGACATGCTACTATCATTACAGAAAACATCACGTTTATCGTCATGCGGGTTACCTCAACTGACCGAGCGTAGCATGGGAGTTGAAGTTGGCTAGTATCGTAAGGACTGTAAGGATAACATGGCTTATGGGCGCTCTGTACTGCACGGTGAACGTGGAATCGGGTGTAGGGTTAACTATTCTATCTGTTCAAGTATTTGGTGCCTATAGACCACTTTCAGTGGACGTCCCGTGGGATTTTGGAGAACATTTTTGAATATAAGCATAGGTCATGTTTCATATCAAATTAAACTGCTATTTGAGTTATACAAATTCTTGCAAACCGCGTCATAAAAAAATGCCACCCATTCCAAACTGATGAAATTTTAACCATTTCAAATTCATAAAATTTAGTACATGTTAAAAAATACAAACTGTTTCAAAAGCACTAGCTATGGTTGTTGTTATAGCTTTTCTTTTTCTTACAATAAATTAAAATAAATATATAGCTTAGACAAGCAATAGGATGGGTGAAAAATTGCAACCTTTTATTTGTATTTCTTCTATAAAAAGTTGTTCTGATGCTTTTTGAAGACTCTGTATTTAAGATAATAATACATTATTTTAGTTATGGTTGAACCAAATAAAAGTAAATAAGTTATGTAGGCCTATTGCTGTGAAATGTGTAAACATATCACAATGCTGACTCTTGACAATTAATTGTCAATAAAGGCAATGTCTGATAACAGTGTTGAACACCAGAGTGAACAATAGGCCTTGTGAAGGTATTCTGACTATTCATGTTGACAAAAATAGCAATCACTTTACACCAATGATACAAATTTGGATACGTATTCTCACAAATAAGAAATCTATCTACCTAAGTCTGTTAGTTTTATTTATTTACATGCTTCATCGTCTGTTAATTAATCCTAGTATAATAAAACTAATATATTGGCAGTTTAGACAGTAATTGTAAAGTTTTTGTAAAATTGTAAATGTGGTTAATGCAGTATACTAACATACTGTAAATCCGAGTTCATGCTAGGTTATTTTATTTAGCTTTATTTATGTCAGTCAACTTCGTATAGTCATTCCCTGTATGCTGTAATACTTCACAATTTCTAGAAATAAATATTGTTTTTTTTAATCTAAATTTTTACTTTTTTTATTCAGTTTGTTTTGAAATTACTTTTTTTTAACATTTTTTTTCATAAACATTCCCAAAAAAATACTTTATCACATTATTTTTGCATTCACTAATAACAGCAAGCCAAACAAGTTTTTACTATAGTCCATTCTAAGCAGCCTCTTATCAATTGTGCAAATAGCTCATTCATTATAAAGCCAAGAGATTGCAGCACATGTTGGTAAAAGTCGTGTTAAAGTGGTAACAGTACTCAAATGTTCTAATACGTGTATTTGAGACCGTAGTCTGTGTAGACAGTCGTGTATATGCGATGCCAGTCCTGAAAAGCTTTAAACAAGGTTAAATTATAGAATACACTTTTTGTTTCAGGGTTTTCAAGAACAGACGATGACTACTTAATGCGGTTCCTCCATGCCCGCAAAATGAAGGTGGATGAAAGCTATCAGCTGATGTGTAATTATTACGAATACAGGAAGAGAAATGTTGAACTGTTTGATAACATGACGTTAGAGGATACATTGATACAACAAGCATTGTACGATGGGTTCCCCGGAGTTTTGGCAAGTAGAGACAGGTTAGCATACGAGATATTTTACTTCATATAGTGGGTAAAAAAAAGTGTTAAAGTGATGAGGCTGTTGCTGCATGGTTTACAACCTTCTGAATTTAGGATAATATTAACAAAAATGTAAACACGAAGTGGCGAGACAATGACGGCATAGTTAGGGTTCAGAGTTTGAATAATGAATATTTTATCACTGACAAAATTATTATTATACAAATATTTTGTATATAATTTATATATGACCACGGCTATACAAAAGTAATATCTAATAAATGAAATGAATCTATCTATTGGCTTGCTATTTCTTTGTGTTATTCCAATCCTCATCTTTATTAGTCGAACTACTACAGGATAAAGAAAAGACATTAAGCGGCAAACCAAAATCCAAGCTGGGGAAAAATTATAAAAAGATATTTTCTATTGCAAATAACAACAGACATTTTATATTTGTCAATTGGCACTCGTGAACAAGGTCATTGCAGCATAGATTCTCTGTTTTATAATCGGCAGACTCCATTGGGCCAACTGGGCATTTTCCCAGAGCACCAGTTTTTTTTGGGGGGGGGGGGTGTGTTAAATTGAGACAAAAAAATTTGAGGGTCAGCAAAAACATTTTTTTTAATGTACGGTAATGATTTAATTTTAAAAAAATACATATTAAATCCTACAATTTAAAGCACAATGAAAGACGTGTAATATCGTTGCGCTTGCTGTAAGTCATAATTTGTTTTAGGTTGATTGTAAGGTGAAAGGGGTAGGGTGGCCGGGTCACTGTATCTAAGAGTGTTCAAAATAACTGACTTCTATTTCTTTGTTTTTGAAACCCTTTGCATAAAACAAACTATTTTTGATTTTGTTTCTATTTGTTAGACAAAAAATTGGAAGTTTGTTAACAATCGTTGCAGTAGCTTAAAAATACTAGGCATAAAACCAAATACTAAAGAAATAGATTTAAAACAAGTATAACAATAGACAGTGTACTACAACACATGTTTTGTCAACAGTAAGCCAAGCTATAAAAACCTTACCAAACTGCAACAACCATTTATTAAATATAAACAGCCTGTGACTTTAAAAACCTTAGTATTTAGTTGCATAATATGCTGTTATAAAACTAACAGTAAATAAACTTTAGTTACTAAAAATGTATAATGTTTAGGGCGAACTGAAGAAGGAAGGGGCGGTTAAAGAGTATCTGCCCAGAGAGCTAGTAGCTTCCTGATAATCAGTTAGTTGGATGTAGATTTTTTGTGGGTTTGATTCGTTTTAAGGATTCATTTAAATCTTCTTGGATGTTACTGATTGGGGCATTCATTTATTACTTGTCTCCATGTTCGTCGATGAAGTACTTGGTCTAGACTTGCCGATTAGGCTTACATCGGTCACAACTTCACTACTTTTCTGGTTTATTTTTTTTCGCCGCAAGCCCATCGTTATTGTTAAGGAATTTGCTTGCGATGGTTGTAGATTTATACTTAACCCTTAACTAACATCATACTGGAAAATCACTTAACTAACACCGTACATCTGAGAGGCACTATTTGTTATTTTGAGATAAATAAATACAACTTAATAGTATAAACATCATTTAATGATTTTTTGTGAATATTAAAATGTTTGTCACATAATAATAAAAAGAAATTGATAATCTGGATCCTTATAACTACCGTAAGGATCAAGTTCTGAGGGTTCTTCCATCACGTGCACCAAATCCTCAAGAATATTTTCAAAACTTTCCTTATTTACAGATACTAAATTCACAGCTGTTCTTTCATGTGATGGACCAGGTATATCAACGTCATCCACTCTTAGCACAAAATAATGATCATATGTAATTACACGGCATACATCAACAGTAAACACTTTACAATTCAAAGCAGGGATAGATGAAAATAATGTAACTTAAAAGGCATGATATATCTCAGAGACGGAAAACTTTGTTACTCGAGTAAAACGAACCAATAGAGAGAGAGAGCACTGAATAATATAAAAAGACATGACCTTTATAGCACATAGGATACACCACAATTGGAAGATAGATTGACCCGTGGTAAACAAAAATAAATCGACCACGCAGCTGGACCGCTGACGTGAGTAGAGCAAATTTCCAAAATTAAGTTTATATGCCTATGTTTTAGGGTTTCAACCAACAATTTGGGAAATAGGTCTACTCACGAAGGCGTTGAACAGCTGTCTGTGTACGCAATATATTAGTAGAATTTGTTTCCTCCTAGTGGCCTCGCGAGTTTGCATCACTTGGCTTTGAACTGGGTACTTTTATGGTATTTTACGTTTTTGTCGATTTTGGGGGAACCAAGCGAGCTATAAGGTCGCGTAAAAAAACAAAATGCGCAGAATAACATCCTACATTTATATTGTTAGAAAAAACCCTAAAAAAATTTTATTCTCGTAGTAAAAATCTCAAAAAATAGTTACTTCCGGTCAAAAAACGTACTTCCGGTTGTTGGATTTTTTTGGCTAACGAACTCGTCCGAGCCACATAGACAACCAACACGTGTACCAAATTTGGACCAAATCGGACTTAAAATGCGGCCGCTAGAGTGCGAACACATATATATATATATATACATATATATATATGAATTTTTTGACACCCCAAAACGTGTTCTGGGGACCATGATCGGTGCTCATTTGCTACTCCCGACCTTGGGTTTCACCATAAGGGCCACTGCAATAGCTCATTTTTCCTATGGAAATTCGCTAATAACGGGGAGGAATAATATGCAGGTTTTTAATTTCGTGTCCGTGCTGTTTAAAATGATAAAAATATAAACAACAACAAAAACACAGCAAATAGACAAAATATATTATATTTACAAAGTACTAATTACTATAAATTATCTAATCTTACTTAATTCAAACAATTTTTCCCTACTGAGTATTTAGATAAATTTTTAGAATTATAGTACACAAGTGAGTCACACAACAATGTGATGTTATAAACGCATTCTCAAGATAAGATACCGATCACTACGTTTGCAAAACTCTTGTTTTAGATAAGGAAATTCTGTTTGGTTTTTCATTACTTTTCTATACAAATTTTTTTACCGAGATAATTTTGAGTTTTGCTTTCATAAAAATGAACTACGGTAATAAACGTCTTCCTTTTTCACAAAAATAGTTTTGGTAAAATAATTGCTAGCAAAAATTATGTAATGGTAAATCCGTTTTTTTTTTTTGTCAACTTGTTACACATAATAAATATAGCTTTGTTTTGATAATTTTTATTTTGGTTAGTTGTTTATTCTAGTTTTGACATTTGAACAGGTTTGTTTTTTTATCTTCGCCTAATCGTACATAACTTACATTTAGAATTTGGTAGTGGTACAATTTAGTATGTGAATTCTAGGGTTTGTTTTCTTAGATAAATGAGGTAGGCTAATTTCTTAAAGGTAAAGCCTTCTTATTTTTGGCAAATTTCCTTTTTTTTTAGGTTATGTATTTTTGTTTTAATTAATTGATGTTTGACATTTAGTTTTATTTTACCTTTAAATTTTGGTAATTTGAAACTCTTAAGTCAGATAAATTTAGAGCATGGTCATTTGTGCCATTATAGGTTTAGTTGCCGTGTTCTGTAGTCACACATCCCTTCGCAAATAATAATTGACAGGAATAAGAGGAACCTTTTGAATAGTTATCTCCGAGCCTTCATTAAAGTAAATTAAATAAGCCAACTCTCCAAATATATTCTTTCTAGGCAGTTAAGATCTTCCTTTTTTCTTTAATTTTTCTACTGTATTTCTAATTTTTTATATACAGTAGTCTTAATAATATATCTGAATTAAAACAGTTTTATAAAGAGTATTTTATTTTCTAATAATAATGTAAAGAAATATAAAATAATGAAATTTATATTAGGATTCAGAGACGTTAATTGAATTAATCTGTTGATCTTTGTATAAGTTAAAATTTTTAATAAAGGAAAGAAGGTTGAGCAGCCTTTGATCTAGGTTTATAACTGTTTTTTTTAATTTTTTTTATTGGGAACCTAACTAAACAAAACTGGAGAGGGTATTTCACTTTAAATTGCTTATGTAATTTTTGCTATAATGTAATGAGGCTGCTGAAGGTTTTCATAAAGTACTATCATAACATTAACATGCCTTAGCCAGCTATAAATAAATTGTATTGTGAAAACCAGAGCAGAGTGCAACAATCAGAGTTTAGATTAAACTAATGGATACTTTCTATATCTAATCTTTGTACTGCACTCAATCAGCTTACTCATATTCACAATATTTTCAGATTAACTCATTATTTTCTATACCTATTCTTATCAATTCAGGAAATAACCTTTACTTATTTCTTATATAATATTAAACTTTTAAACTCCTTAATTTCCTCCGTCAGACATTCCAAAGTATTTGTTTGTACGTATAAAAATATATTTCATAACCGTCCATATAACCGATCATCCGGATGGCCGATATTCGGATAACTGATGCTCTACTGTATTTTCAGAGTAGTATACTCAGAATCAAACCTCGAAATAAACAATCTACGTATTTTTTTCACACACAAAACCTTCGGCGGGTCCCATCAAAGTCGGTAGAGAGGGACGGGGTTCCACTACAAGCAACCACTGCTAACCCTCCCACCCTTCCTATTGAACAATTCACACGGGCTGACAGTTGTGTTGCTTGATGTAACTAAACCCATGACCTTGCTGTTAAAGTGTTCGGACAATAGAAAAGCGCGGCGAAACTCAATCGTATAGCCTGGCGAGACATTTGCGTAGTTGTGTTTTTTAAATTTTTGCGTGTTTTTTAAAATACAGTAAGTTAATGTTTTAATACGTACTGTAATTTTAGTGTTTTTAATACAGTTTGTTAATACACAGTACATGTATTTGCTCATTAAAACTTTACGCATTAACCAATGTTACCTAATTTATAATTGTAGGTGACCTCAGCTCCAATTATCGGGACCCTACTGTACATTTAAAGAAAAGTATAGTGTTTTTCTTTTTAATAAAACAACAGTATAATTGCCAATAATAGTAATACTGTATAATTGTTTGTCCTTTCACTCAAGGTAACAAAAATACGATTTCCTGTTGGTACTTCTTTATAACATCACTCGGACGTAGCGTTAATATTTGTTCGGTCCCTTCGTTGACGGTATAACCAAGTTAAACTGTCTATGAAAGCCTAGACCTACTTCTTACATTTATAATTGTTCATGTAACAATCAATAATTCTTTTCTGGTGTAGGTCTATTTCAAACATTTATAATTGTGTATTGCCGTACTTATAGATCCAGAATATTATTGTGATCAGTATTATTAGTTTAGGTCATACTGGAAAGTTGATCCTGTGGGTCTCATCAGTTGCACTTCATAAAAGTTCACATTTTAAATAAATTTATCAGATGATCATGCACATGACCGACTACTTTGGGACAAAACAAAACCAATATTAGCCAGTTAAATTTGTAATGATTATTTCAATTAAACTCTTTATGTTAGTGGTGGTACCAACGGACTGAAAATAATTTTTTCATTCGATCTTAAAAATACTAAAAGCCTGTGACGGACAGAAAATACACGAGTAGCATGGGATCAAAGACGAACAACTGTGTTCCCGGTCAAAATTGAGGTATCAGCTGTTTCTAATAGTATTTTTCATGCTATTTTCATTGGAGATATCTTTTTGTTTCAGAAACGAACATAAATGTGTTATTTTTAATGATTTAATATAGAGTTAGTTTCAAAAACGGACAAGTACAGCAGAGGTTTGTTTCAAAAGCGGCCATCTCCATTATATACCAATGGCATTGCTCAAATGAAACTGTCATGGCGGTTTTGTTGCTACACATATGTGAGGTTTATTGTGAATGAATTGTTTAGAATATTAATATTTTCTTTTTAAACTTAATTTGATCTTTTTTGTGCATTGCAGTGGAGCAACAAATAATAATCTATCTTCAGAAAAAGCAAGGAAAAGGTTTCACCATCCCAAAACATGGGAACGAAATGTTGAAAAGCTGAAAAAAATTAAACATAATTAGGAAATAGTTTTTATTACGTTACTAAAATTATCCAGTTCAAGATTTTAATGCATATGTCACTAATTATTCTTTGAATATTAATTAATCAGAAAAAACATTTCAACTACCTTTTAATGTTGCATTTTTAAAAATATTTCTGTTTGAAAATGTATATGTATAATGTAGCTATTTACCATGTAATTGTATTACCGACATTATATCCTATTAAAAAGAGTTGGTTGCAAAAGTGGACAAATTTCAAACAGTTTGTTGCAAAAGCGGACAATAAGCAATTTCTATTTCAAAAGCGGACAACTGAATTTCGAAAGCTAATTTTCAACAATTTCTGTTAAAATATTTGATGTGGAAAACTTTTTATTTTAGGTTCTTGAACCATAAACATTATAAAAAAAAAATTATAATAATTTACATAGAAATTCAAATTATAAATATTTAAAACAGAAATGTGACTCTACTGTAAATTTAGCAAAATGACAGTTTTCCGTCTTTGATACCATGCCACCACTCACATTTTAAGTCCTAGATATTTTGTGTCCAATGTAACAATAATAATTAATATTCTAGATTTTTGACCAAATGAATGAGAAGAAGTTGCAATACTTTGTTCATACTTGCAGGAGAGGAAGATGTGTGCTGGTGTTTTTCTGCAACCATTGGGACCATTGCAACTATACTTTAGAGATTATCTACAGATCTTTACTGCTTTCATTGGAGAGACTGTTAGACAATCATCAGACTCAAGTCAATGGTTTTGTATTTATTGTCGACTGGACGGACTTTTCTCTGCGTCAGTCTACTAATCTGAGTCCTCGAGTACTGAAGTCGATGATCGATGGCTTACAAGACTGCTTTCCCGCAAGATTCAAAGGCATACATTTTGTAAACCAGCCTTGGTACGTGGAGGCAGCACTTGCTGTCATCAAGCCTTTCTTAAAGGATAGGACTAGGGATAAAGTAAGTACAATGAGGAGTACCTTAGGTTTGTTTTACTCTTGGGCATACCCAGCGAGGGGCAACATTGAACTGATCGCCCACATTCACAGGACTAATGTCCCCTGTTGCAGGCAGTCTTTGTCATCCCTTCTCATCTTGCAGCATCTGCACTCCTTGCCTCTAAATTTATAGGGCATTTTTGCACTATTTTCTCAATCTAACACAAATGAAAGATACATTGTGTAATGTATTTCCTCAGCTACTTGAAAGATTTCTTAAATTTTAAATGACATTAACAATATTGATAGGCTCATGTGTATTAGGCTTAAAATAAAACTGTTCATTTTGAACATATTTTTCATTTGCACAAAACTTGAATTGTTATAAACAAATATTTTGCAAGTAGGTTTATACTAATGTTATTGGTATAATATTATAATAAATATCGAGAAATTTTATTAACCATATTTATTTATTAACCCTCACTGATTTAAGTAAAAACCCGAACCACAAAACAAAGAACAAAAACAATAACTAAACAACTAAATTGTAAGTTATTTTTAATATGTTACCCTTATGTACATTTCGATGACATGGTCATCGTCCTCAGAGGGTTTTAACACTACCCCCCCCCCCCCCTCTGTGGATGATGACCATGTCATCGAAATGTACATAAGGGTAACGTATTAAACATAACTTACAATTTAGTTGTTTAGTTATTGTTTTGTGGTTCGGGTTTTTATTTAAATCAGTGTGATTTTGTCGCCACAGTGCTCTTTTATTTGCATATTTATTAAATTTAAAATATTGATATTACGAGATAAAATAAAAGCTGAACACAAAATCTCACAATAAATACGTTTACTAACCTCAAACGCGTTTCAACGACAATGTCGCCATCCTCAGTGATGCACGGGCTACAGTAACCAAACTATAACTGATCTAACAGTGTGACAACGCACCATATAAATACCTAACCAGAAGGGGCGTACCCTACAGGGAGCGTGTCATAAACCTTTGCTAAGGCGTTAACCACCGCTTATCGTTATTCAAATAGCTTAACAATAAAAAAATAACTTAAATAAGATTGCTAAACTAATATTAATATTTAACAAAACATAGCATTATTACATAAATAAAGAATTCTGTAAAGGACCTAATTCATTATTCACAATTATGTTACGGTATTTGTTAACATAAAAAGTTTCCCAAGCGTCCAATGTGTTTTGTTTAGTTACATTTTTTTAACAGTTTAGAATTTTCTATTTTAAAATGATGGTTTTCATCTGAACAACAATGCTTAGCCATAGCAGATTTATCAGGCCTATTATATTTTAAATGAGAAAAGTGTTCTTTACCTCGTATCTTCATACTTCTTATGGTTTGACCTATGTATTTTTTAGGACACATTTCACAGTTAATACAATAAATTCCGGATTTGTCGTGTTCTTGAATTTTGTCTTTAGGATTACCCAGCATCTTACCAAGATTATTATCAGCCGACAAAGCTACCTTCAAATTTGCATATTTCGCTAACGATTTTCTAACAACAATACATAATGGTGGGGTAAACGTTGTTTTAAATCAAGTCAAGCTCATTAGTTATTTATTGATATTAAGAATATCCAATATTGCATGTATGTTTTGTTTTCCCCAAATCAGTTTACTTTTTTGTTAAACTTTGGAAAAGGCAGTATTTTTTACAATACAGTAGTTTTTTTATATAACAGTTTAAATATATACAGTAGACTATTTATTTTATATAATATTTTTGAAGAAACTTAACTAAAAAAGTTGTTTAACACAATCAACATTTTAAAATAAATAGTCAGAAGTTTATTTCGATAACTTAAAAATTTTAAACATATAAAAAGATCATGGAAACAACAAAAAATTTTAAAAATTGCGCCAGAACCTACATATCTACGGACAGAAAGATGAATTATTCATAAAAAAATCTTAATTTGTAAAGTCAAGGCATGTTTATTCGGGGGTAAATAAGGTGGCAAGTACTTTGTAGACCACTCTACTAACCTCGCCACCACAATTTACTAGCTTGACTGTGCACTGGACCCGTATAATAAACAGATAAAAAGTAATTCAAGTCCAGTGTCTGGTTGAGTCTGAGTTAGCATAAACTCGATGTGCAAACTGAGATTTAAAATTATAGCGCAGCTGATGGAAATTGTACAGTGCAGATTCTAAAGCTGGAATTATTTCTGTCAAACATAGATTTAAATTTTTCAGATATTTGTTCATGGAAACAATCTAAGCACACTGCACGAAGCTGTTAGTAAAGACATATTACCAGCTGAGTTAGGAGGAGAAACCGGATCTTACAATCCTATGTTATGGGCAGAGCAGTTGTTGAGACCAGAGACAGCACCAAAGGTTTCAGAAAAGTATGTATGACAAATTTATTTCATAAGTACAATCGAACTCGGGTTTAACAGCCTTGGCTGATGCGTTAACTAGGGCATAGATGGCGTCCGATTAGATCGTTATCACACACACCTGTTGTAGTGCCATAAAACCACCAAATATTTTGCTTTAACTTTATTTATAATGTTTAAATTTTAGCGTTATGTAAATATTATCACATTGTAGTAAACGTAACTTGTTAAGATGCGTTGGCACTGGACAAATAAATGTACATTGTCGACTGTGTGTAACCAAATGCCTAACCTTGCTGGTCGCAGGATAAACCACTCAATCATATATAGGCTGGCGAGACAGTTGACCCAACCCGCACAGTTCCAGTCTTGCTTCAATAAGTCAACATACTGCAGTCTCTGTATTGTTACTACCACACGCTACAGTATTTTCCGATCTCGACATTATAAAAAACATTGTACTACTATATTACAGTACTATACATTCAATAATGTTTACATTTAATGTTTTAATCCAGTATTTTTAGTGTTTTTTTAAATTACAGTAATGCTGTAATTGTTAATGTTTACATTCTTAACCTTATTTTTAAAACATTAAAGTATCTAATAATTTTGTTTGCAATTTAGGTGAGTTGAGCCCCAATTAGCTCGCATTACCGGAACACTACAGTCCTGTAAAAGAAAAATTGTAGTTTTTTTAAAAATAAACGTCATGAGTAATGTTGTTAATAATGTGAGTACTGTATAGTTTTTTGTCCTTTCTCTCTAGCGAAATTCTCTTCATAATGAGACTAAATAGTTAACTGAAAATATTTATAATAACTAATTACTATTACAAGGTATGGTAAATGTGTAGGAGAGCGTGACTAAATGTAGGGATTTTGAAAACAGACACTTTACCAAAAGTACCAAAATGAGAAAAATCACTCGGAAACAAAAGTAATATAAATTACAAGAGAAATCCACCATAAAATGCAGGTCAAAGTTCATTCAGGTTTTCAATAAACAAAAGAATCTACATACTCAGCTGGCACCAAAAAAGTTAAAAAAACCTGTCGTAAATAAAATATAAAAGATATAACAATAGAAAATAAGGTACTTACTTATTATACGGAGGTCACTATTTTTAGACGTTTTTTATTACATACTATTTTTAGTTAACTAAACATACTGTGACTAAACACTATAGGTTAGAACTTTAGGATATTTTTTTTTATTATTCTTGCATTTCTGTTGATAACTAAAACAATACCTAACCTAGCAACGTTTAAAAAAATAGTGGTCTCCGTATAATACGTAAGTACCGAAAATAAATGTGCAAAATCTAGATTTTACTTAATAAATCTTGAATAGTTAATATTCATCACAGAAACCAGTAAAACGACATTTGACAACAACGTTAGCGTGTTAGTAAAACGCATGCACAAGTATACTGTTAAAATATTACATGGATTAAAAGACAGGTAATTTTTGTTATGTTATGAAAAAGGAACTTAGTTATACTACTACTGTAAATTTCAATTCATGCTCGGACATATATTTAGCTTTATTTATGTCAATCAACTTTGTATAGTCATATGTGTATGATTATAAATCTCTAGAAATAAATATTGTTTTACTAATTAAAATTTTACAGTTTGAAAAAAACTATTTGTCATAAACATTTAAAAATAAAATTTATCACATTTTTGCACTCACTAACAACATATTTAAAAGCCAAGAAAGTTTTTATTTTAGCCCATGTTAAAATTAATTTGTATGTGATAAATACCAAAGCAGAGCCATCATGGATGATGGAATTGAATTTCTTGTCAAGAATGCTTTCGCATTCATCACCCGACTCTTCGTTTAGCAAAATTTCTCTCATTACACTGGAATTACATAAATTAAGATTTATCCACATATCGAGAAGAAAAATTCCCGCACTCAGCTGTGATGGATCGGCCGTGTTTACCAATACGCTTTGACAAAACCTAGTGCATTTCTGATATTAGTAGCCTCCTATGGATAGTGCAAACAGTTCATTTGAAAGCCAATAGATTGTAGCACATGTAGGTAAAAGAATTATATCAGTCGTGTAAATGCGACACCTGTCCCGAAAAGATTAAGTTAGTAAGTTTATAAATGTATATAAGTCGGTAGCACTTCTTCCTTCCTTAAAAATAATGTCTTTAGCTAATGCTGATTTGACAACTCTGATTTTGAAAGATGACTGAATGTTCACTATCGCCTATTCAATTTTTAGTTTTGTTCTTATCATGTTTAATTTAATTCAGTCTTTATATTTTGTAGAATTTAAAGTACGAGGGTCATTCAATAAGTAACGAGACAAATTATTTTTGCACAAAAACGGTTTATTGAATCAGTACAAAACTTTGGTTACTTTTCAACATAGTCCCCAGCAACACTTATACACTTGTCCCATCTTTCTGCTAATTTGTAAATGCCCTTGGCATAAAATTCTTTAGGTTGATCTCGAAGCCACTTTTGCATCTGATTTTTTACCTCTTCATTGGATCGAAAATGTATCCCTCGTAGACCATCTTTAAGGGGTCCAAAAAGATGGAAGTCTGATGGAGCGAGGTCGGGGCTGTAGGGGGGATGTGGAAGGATCTCCCATCCCAGTTTCTGAAGTTTTTCTTTCGTCAGCTGTGCCGTATGTGGACGGGCGTTGTCATGAAGCGAAATCACGCCTTCAGTTAAGAGCCAACGGCGTTTCGTTCGAATTGCAGGTCTTATCTTGTTTTCCAGCATGTCACTGTAGTACTGGCCTTCAAGAAAATCACAATAAATTGGCCCCTGAAAATCCCAGAATACTGTAAGCATGACTTTACCGGCAGATGGCTGGGTCTTGAATTTTTTTTGAATGGGAGAAGTCGTATGCTTCCACTCAAGGCTCTGTCGTTTTGACTCTGGCTCATAGTGGTGGATACATGTTTCATCACACGTTACAATTCTTTTGAAAAAACCTTCTCCTTCAGTCGAATATCGATTTTTCAACTGTTGACTGATTTGAAGCCGGGTTTCTTTGTGAGCGTCCGTGAGTTGTCTGGGCACCCATCTCGCACAGGTTTTCTTGTACTGCAGCTTGTTATTAATAATGTTATGGACAGTTCCAACACTCGCGTATACTTTTTCACTTATCAGTTCAACGGTGATACGCCTATTGTGCCGAATTAACCCGTCAATCCGAGATTCGAGAGAGGAAGTCCCAACTTCGATCGGTCGTCCACTGCGTTGCTCATCAGAAACTTTTGTACGGCCACTTTGAAACTGTTCTACCCATTTGTAAACGTTCGAACGATTCAAACAATTGTCTCCGTACACTTTTAACATTCTTTTGTGGATGTCACTACCTTTCTCACCTACCGCGACTAAAAATCTGATCACGGCACGTTGTTCTTCCACGGTGCAATTCTCGAGCGGACTTGCCATCGTTAACAGAGTAAATTTGAGGTTATGTTTACAAAATATGATTGAACAGCTGATTAATTGTCATCGCAAGGTTGCCAACTTTATGTCCTGAAAGTTTTGTACTGATTCAATAAACCGTTTTTGAGCAATAATAATTTGTCTCGTTACTTATTGAATGCCCCTCGTAAAAACAGTTGGTACTTGGTGAAACTCCATAATAGGGAATTGGTAAAATTTCACAATTATAATGTATTACTGAGCAACATGTAAATTATATTGTGAAATTTTACCAATTGGTTATTTCTATCCCCCCTTTTATATTTTGTGTATGATAGTTATTTTTTCTCTTTCTGGTTCCAGTGTAAGTGTTAATATTAGTTTAGTGAAAACATAATCAAAATGGTTAAACTTTAAACCTTATTTTTTGTGTTTTATTTCTCTCGTACTTTCTATAATTTTTGTTTCCTCAAAATTTTTGTTGTTTGTTTCTACACTCAGTAAAGTGTTTATTTTCAGAATATGAAAATAAAATCTCGGCTAAGTTTAGTCACGCTCTTCTACACAAATACCAAAGATAATAGGCTTACGAGCGCTTGCCACAAAGTAGGCCTTATGTCACTGTGTTGTCAACAAATTAATAATATGTTAAAGCACTAAGCCATTATACAGATTAAGGTGAATGTATAATCCGCTAATAACAAAGTAAGTTCATGGTTAATTTGATATTTTATTTGTCTTACCAACTAAATGAGAAAATTAAAAGCAAAACTGTTAAACCAAAAACTTCCTGTGCAACTCATTCCAGCTGGACTGCCTGCACTCGCCAGATTATGCCAATGCCCTTGATCATCTCTGCAACCTAAGGGGATCTTTGTGGATTCTGTGAATTACTGTGTATCGCTTATTACATTAGTTTTTCATATTTTGTTCAGAAAAAAAATGTTTTTGCATAAATCAGAGGCAAATATTTCGGTTAATGGAAGTTATAATGTATTTGGAGATGCTTAATTAATGCATATTGTTATTTCAATTTTTGAAATATTAACCAGTTATAATATTGTTTGCTCTTTACTGATAGGGATCCAGGAATGGTGTATCCAGATGGTAATTGAATATCTTAATGGACCAACGAGCTTCCATCCACCATGATTTAATTGTTAAGCATATTTGAAGAATCTTTATTTAATATATTACACTAAATAGTTTTATAATAGAACAAAGACATAGTGTACGTAGATGGTGCGGCTAAACTGTTTATATTTAGCTGGTCTCATAGGTAACCTGCAATCAATTTTATAACTATAGATTTTTCGAACTTCTTATACTTAATATTTTTAAAATTATGACATTTTAAATTTAGAAAGTCTTTCACGGAAGAATAACATTTTCAAATGAGTGTGATCAAATAAAGTGTCACTCGATTACATGGAGATGCTGTCAACAGTAAGTAGCTAATTTTAAATGGTTATTTTTGTAGGTGTCCCTGTCGGGTTAGGATATGTTGGAGTAATATTATCTCTATTAAAATAAATTACCTGGGGTCTGCTTCATAATACAGTATTGCTAATTTTATTAGTAAAAGTTACATCTTACCATTGTTCCAAAGTTAAAAGGGGTTTTGTTATAATATCTATTCATTTCTGCAACTAATTCTACAAAAGGAAAGGTTTGACAAGACAACTATTAAGTTGTGTTTATTTTAACATGTAGTAGTTTACCAAGAACAATAGACCCACTTTCTTTTTACTTTCTCCCCCTATACCATAGTATATGGAGAAAGTATTATATTCTTAAAAATTTTCGAGTTTGAGTTTTTGGTGGAAATATCTGTTTTGGGTCCCCCTGAACCTAAAGAAGTGGTTTTCGGAGTGATGTGTGTGTGTGTGTGTGTGTGTGTGTGTGGATGTTATCAGACCTAGAGCCTAAACCAGTCGTCCGATTTTGATGAAATTTGGTATGGAGGTACTTATCCACGGTAACTCCAGGCGTTTTTTTCATTTTTGTGAATTTTGAATTTTTAAGGGTAATTTTCCCATAAAACCCCTTAAAATAACAGAAAAATCAACTTTTCTCAAAAACGGCTCTAACGATTTTGATTAAAATTTTATAGTTTATCAGGGACCTAAAGTACTAGGCCTATAAACTATAAAATTTTAATCAAAATCGTTAGAGCCGTTTTTGAGAAAAGTTGGTTTTTCCGTTATTTTATGGTTTTTTATGGGAAAATTACTCTTAAAATAAAAAAAATTGGTATTTTGAATTATTATTCTACTGATGAAAAGGTAGAGTATGTTATATTTTTTTATTAAGTTCCTATAATGAGGGAGAAAGTATGTGTCAGTTTCCTGATACTGTTTATTTTAAGTTGGAAAACATGTAAAGGTATAACCTCGTTTGATTTATTGACGACATCGGATATATTTAAATTCATTTTATTTCAAGGAACATAATTCACGGAAGGAAGGTATATGTTAGGCTAGGCCTATACGGTTTTGTTGCTCAGTTGACAATACCCAACATTTTCTGTTTTATATGTATATTCAATTTTTTTTATTAATATTTTCGAAATGAAATTTGTGCTAAAACGTCCGTAACCATAGGCCAATGAAACAAAATCATCTAAGAAATCATATCCATAACTAATTGTATCAACTTCGCCTATACAAATAGTCTAAAATCGTTTATAATAATAACCATTAATAACCGTATAAATTAAAAATATGTGTGCATGAACAGGTTACCTACAATTGGTAATTTTCCCCCCTGATTTTTTTTCTCAACTTGTGGCATATTTTAAATTATTTTACTACAACATTTGCATTGCATTTTAGAAACATAAATTCAATTGTAAACATTTCATCCAAACCCTTACATGACAAAGAAAGCAGGTGTATTTCCCCAGTACAAATAGATTTCATTTAAAATACACATTTTTTGCTAAGTGCTAAGAGTGTAAATTAATTTTGTATCTTAAGTTTTTATTATTGATAACATGAAAATAAATATGAACACAATTTCCTCCGAATATAGTGCTAAAATATTGAGAGGAAACGGTACGTGTTCACTTTCAGTTTATAAATTCTCTGAATTCATTTAACTGAACTAGCACCACAATTCCTACAACCAGCAGCCTCCCTCAATCTTAAAATTCAAGTTGAATATTAAATAAAGATTATTATAAATACATGTTTATAAAAAAAAAACTCAAATTGTAAAATCACTGCATTTGGTATCTTAAAAATAGGCTGAAAATATATTTTTTTTAAATGGAACATTAATGGGAATTTTTAGTACTGTTATACTTTTAACCCACCAAGTTGCATGGTTAAAGCTAAAATTGAAAAGCCTGTTTTTAAGTGTTATGCAAGCATATTTTTAAAAATTTGCCAAAAATAGTAAATGAACCCCAATCCAAAAGTGTTCCATAGGTTTTTTGTAGAAAAAACTTCAAAGAATTCAAATATGCCACTAAAAATTTGTTTCTTTTGAAATTGTAAAAGTTATTAGCTTAGAAAGCAAAAAAATTTTAGTAACGGAAGGAAAAAACAACTTTATGCCTACATAAAAAATAGTAAAACATTTTTGTAATTTTTTTCAAAATACACAAAAGTTTTATAATTTAGTTCTAAATAGAAATATGTAAAAATATATTTCAATTTCACAATTGTTTAGTTCAAAATAACACTTTGAACGTTTTTACTACATAACCTGCAAATCAGACTAAGTTCAAAGTGACTAGGCCTAAACATTTTTCACTTCAAACAATTTTTTTTTTATACCAAAAATTTGAGAATGAAATGTAGAATCGAATAGCATTTTACCCAGTTTCAAATAACTTCACATTTTGTAATGAAAAATCAAAATATCAAAGCGGCAATTTAACCTAAAACCTTATTTCTAGGCTATGTTATTTCTTCACTTACCGTTTTATTAGAACACTGTTATAAGCCTAATTTCACTCAAACACAATCTACACTTATTTATTTATAACTAAAACACAATATAACACTATTTTTTATAAACTATAAACACTTTCAATTCACTAAAATATCAAGACGAATAAAACTTACAGTGAACGCTTTGAGATCAGAGTGTAAAATGGTTATTAGGTTATAGACCGCTTCATTTACATCATGTCTGTGCCAACTAAATTTCACCTAAATTATTTGAACTGAACATAGAATGAACGTTGGAATTTTCTCTTTAAAACAGTATTATTAAACATCTGATAGTAAAAATCGATTTACAAAATGCTTGCTTATTGACCGAATCGTTAACCAATGACATGCCTTTATTGTAAATTCGATATCTCGAAACCAAATATAGCAGCACCTGATATCTAAACACCACTTGAAAGATAAAAGTCTGATGAATCCAATGCTGTGATGATCTTTGTGATAATTGAAAACTGTGAGGAGTTGCAGACCGTTGAAAATTACGAAGTTTTACGTTTTTAACCTCGCGATTTCGCACCGAGAACAGCTGTTTGACATTCTACAATTTTGAAACGATGGTTACGTATGTAAATATATGTTTTACGAAAAAGTTTTAAGTACAAAAATTAAAGTTTAATCCATTTCCTTTCCAATGGTGCCGGTGTTATTACGATTGGATGATTTTAAGTGAATTAATTAATCGAAAATACAAATGTATGTAAATTCTCACTAATTGTTGAAATGGCTGCATCTTGCGCCTGAGAGAATGTCACTTTGGGCAGTCTGCCACTGGGAGGGTTAACACACTGCTGGAGATGTCGAGGCTTCAACAGATTGTGTTACAGCAGCATGGAGCCAAGGGAGCCTCCTTAGTTTTTGCATCATCGGGGGCTCTACAATATAATAACATTACTGTATTTTGTAAAGCAGGCCTCTGGGATATTCTTATTTACACAAAAATGTGAACTAGGTCCTCGGTTAATAAGCACAATAAATGTTTAAAGTTATTCTGTATGTCAAATGTTTGTAATATACTGTAGCATTGACAATGTCACTGTTAACAAGAATGTACGTAATACATTACATATAAGTGCTACTATTTTACCATGTACTTATAGGTTAGGAGTTAATTTTATTTTATAAACTGTAAATATGAATGAATAAGAAGGTAAAGACACCTAAACTATAATAGTATTTGAATAAGATCTGTTACTTATATTTCTGGTCAGTCTTTATATCACTATATTTTATTTTGGTTAAGGAATGGTTTTATGTTACTTTAATGAACTTGTTTATAGTTCTAAAGGTGCGTATACACTTTCGCAGCGATCCATAGGATTTTTTTTTTCGGGTTTAAAGGCGAAAAACCTGGGTGGTTATCATCGCCTCGATCCATAGGAAACCCACGAACATTCAGTGCCGATTTTGCAATGACCTTTAATTATGAAAATTTCAAAATGAACGTTTCTAACCTATATTATGTAGGATAACATATCCTACACAAAAGTAACTTCAAGTGTTTGTGTGTTGTTGTTTTATACTTAAGTAGTCTTCTAAAACTAGAATTCTATGAGTAAAAAAGATGGATCGTACGCAGCTCCAACACCCCTTACTTACCTAGAGAACCGAGCAGTGCACAAGTGTATACGCACCTTTACAATATATCTCCTTAGATGGTTTCCTTCTCCATATTTCATTCTAGAGCAGTGGTTCTCGGGCACTCTACTTGGTGTTCTGTGAAACTTTGTGATATTGCTGGCGAAAGTAATTAAATTAATTTCATGCAATATTTATTTTTAAAAATGACAAGAAAATATTAGAAAACTTGAAATTCTTTTATAGGGGATTTATTGGCTTACCTCTTACAATAAAAAAATGAGCGTTATCAGGATATTCTGCTTCCATCACTATTACAGGTTACTCTTTCTTTGCTAATATTAAAACCTTGAAAAGTTGTAGGCCTATATTTCAACTAGGGGCTCTGCCCCTGGACGCTTCGCGTCCCAACCCCGCCTCGGCCTACGGCCTCAGATGGCTGCTTCGCTTCGCTCGCAGTTGGAAAATACGCTAAAGAATCTCGTTAATCTTTGGCTCGTTTGTACATATTGACCGAGCACAAATCAGCTGTTTTATTTGGCAGCTGACTCAAATTCATTAAACATTATCTCCATAAGATTAACATAGGAAATTTGAAGGATTGTTTGCCGGATCTCATTCTTGGGTTAATAGCGGCTAAAGGGATGATTGGATCTTGAATCTGATGGAAAATCTCTTCTTTGAAATTAAATTTTCTACAACTTTTGTATTTAACATTTTTGGCTATCTCTTACCGTTTTCTTACAAAACACGCTCAAAGTGAAAAAATTAAGAAAATTTAAAAATCTAAAAAATCTTTTTCGCCCAAAAGGTGCTTCCAAAATTTAAAAAATGTTAAATTCTGGCAATTTTTCCAAAAGTTTCTCGTCGAGAGCTTTAATTGAAGTATAAGGTTGATGGGGGTCTGATTACGGGAAGTGCCGAATAATTAATGTCAGTGAATCAGTGAAATCGTCTAGCTTTAAGGATGTTGTGCGGAGCCTCCCTTCTCGGATGAATAGTGGCTAAATGGATGATTGGATCTTAAATCTGATGAAAAATCGTTATTCTGAAATAAAATGTTCTACAACTTTTGTATTTAACATTTTTTGCTGTCTCTTACCGTTTTCTTACTAAACGCGCTCAAAGTGGAAAAATGAAAAAATTGAAAAAATCTTTTCCGCCCAAAAGGTGCTTCCAAAATTTAAAAATGTTAAATTCTGGCAATTTTCCCAAAAGTTTCTCGTTGAGAGCTTTAATTCAAGTATAAGGTTGATGGGGTTCCGATTACGGAAAGTGCCTAATAATTAATGTCAATGAATTAGTGTTACCGTCTAGCTTTATATAAGTAGATTGAAGATTTCAGTCCAAAGTTCTGCGAGTTGCTCTTCTTTCTCCTGAAAGTTGTAGGGGTTCATTCTGGATTTAATTTATGCCATTGTACTTTTCCAAAAATAGTAGTTCTCCTTAGTAACATAGCGTTTGTTTTTCTTGTTCTGTTGACAGTAAAATAATTATAATCTCCTATAAAAGCGAGTGTACATACGTATGTCTGTACATATGTGAATAACAAAATAGAATTGCATGGCCGTGTAAAATAACTATTATTTTAAAGAAATGTGTTACATTATTGAGCAGCTGTCAACAATAAACTCACTTCAGACATGTAACAGCTGATTTTGCTCATCAGCACTAATGAAAACCAAACCTAGGTTATATATTGAGGTTACGTTTACAACTTCAATCAAAACAAACTTCTTATAATGCCTGGATGATGGTTGTTTTTTTTTTTTATATGAGTAGTAAAACTAATTTAGGCTATAATATGGTATGTGATCGTCTTTTAGGTTAAAAACGTTAAAAGTCTATGTATTTTTACAATCCTTTTCGTTTAATTTAGTCTTGAGAGCTTAAAAAATTCAACTTAGGCCTACAAATATCAAAAACCATATTTTAAACTATCTTGGTCTGAATTATTGCTACATATAATAGAATCATAAAAGTATGAGCTTCTGTTAATTCACAAATAAATTCCTACTGTCAATAAAAACTTAAGTGAATTTTAAAGTGAACAACTGTATAGTTTTGCCTAAATGACTGTATTTAAGACTTGCCTAAATGACTGTATTTAATGGGAGTGAAAATTGTTGATTTAAGTAGACCTAAGATTAAAATATACGATCTATTGTTTTGTTTTCCAGCATTTATATCAGGTCTTTGAGCAAAATGTTTAATTGTAGGTTCTGTAACATTTACCTCGTTTAAAACCCCTAACAGCATATACCGTACCCAGTTAGATGTAGTTTGTTGTTTGCAGTCTAAGTATAGTTTCTAACTGAAGAACGAAATAAAACAATTGTAAAAAATAGACTTTTTCAACGATTTCTAACCTCAAAACAAGTCATATATCGTAGCCTACATTAGGTCTACATATTAAACTTAATATTTTGAAGTTATATTTTTCTAATCTGTATAAAATTAGTTCAAACATGATTTTTCACAGGATCTTACTTGTATATATTAAAAAAAAAAAACATTCTTTCTTATCTAAATAAGTGACTTTGTTAGAAACCATGAATTTGTTGCTTATATTATCTATAACACAACACATTCTGGTGTTACTGAAAGTAAATTCAAAGTTTATTGGTTATACGCCCCTCTGAACTGCTTTCTGGCACTATTTTCTTCTCTTCATTCTATAATGAATACCCGTCCACACTAGCCTAGTCGGAGTATAACCAATAAATAAGACAATACGCATTTGTTATACCTCGCCTCACACTTTGTATATTATAATGAATATGCCTTTTTTTTTGTCTATGACTAATTAAGAATCAAAATCTTAATTTCTTATTTAATAATTAGAAACACACCTACTGCGTGTATAAATTAAGTATTAAATACGTTTATTTTTGTAATTGCTGACTAGTACTTAATAATGTTTAGGGTACTTTATAAAAGACTTCAAAGTTTACCTTAGTTATAAACTTATTATATTTTATTGCCTGTACTTATGTTATCTTATATTTCTGACTTGTCTAGCTACATTGTAGAATTGTTAGGCGTGCTTTCAAACTGCTCTACTTGTCAGTTGTACAACTTAACTT
>JAGFPH010001157.1:180030-198153 GCA_018207615.1 Philaenus spumarius
GTAAATGAAAATATGGTCTTTTGTCTTTCTTGTGTGAAAAAATCATGACGTTTCGTTTGATAGTTTTTCTGCTATAGCGGTTTTAAAAAAGGCTTGCAACCCGAAAACCTGGAAATGCTTAAAACACGATTTTCTAAACGGTTAAAGATAAGAGAAAACCTTTTTCAGTGAATATTCTCCTTTCAATTCTAAGACTTTTGAGGTAGGTATCAATTAAATTTAAATAATTGTTATAGCGTTTATTTAAGAAAAACCATTTTGGAGATCATAAAAAGCTGAATAACTCTAAAAATATCAGTGTTATTGAAAAACTACAAACACATCTTTATTCTCTATAAAATTATGTATATTTTGATACCCATATCGGGGCAAAAATTTTCCTTTCGAAAATGTTTGTTGTTGAAATATGTACTCTTCTAAAATTATTTTTTCAAAAACTATATGAGATATTGCACATTTGAAAGTGTCCCATTAAAATATAGACTTTTGTCTACAATAAAAAAATTAGTTCATAAATTTCCTTTTTATAGACACCGAGTTATACAGCTTTGAAAAAATGCTTACATTGAGTAACAGTTTTACTTCAAAGCCCAAAACTCCCAGGGTAATTAATATTTTTGAAATATTTTGGTACGTATTAATTCTACTCAAAAGTACTCACCATCCTTGGATGTAATAAAACCTATGAAAATCCAAAGTCAGATTTTTCGCCTTAAAATCTTGCAAGGGAGTTCGGAACTATAAAAAGAACTCTGAGGCCTAATAACACCATAAGTAAGTAATTTTAGCCTACAGGTTAAAAATTCATTCTATGGTGTCCACACAAAAAATGCCCTAATATTCCTCTTTAGGAAATTTAGGAGTTATAAGTTATGCATTTGAATGCACAAAATATCTAGTTTTGTAGGCCTACTATAAAACTAAAAACACCCTAATCATTCAAAAGAACCTTACTAAAAGTGCCCCAAAATTTGTGTGGTCTTTTAATATACAAAATTACATAGGTATGGTACCCAAGTAATACTCAAAATATGGCATTTCTATTAAAATTTTTTTTTCAAAACAATAATAATTTAAATTTAACCTTAAAAATATTTCAAAACCTCATTAAAATTAATAAGGGTTATTAGTTCTACTTTTGCTCTCAATAAGCCTAAAAGCTGACAGTATGATCCTATTTATAAATAATAATGACTTTCAATTTGTCTTTAAAATTATTGTAAACTTTTATTTTTGCAGCAAGTAGACAAAATACCCCATTTAATGATAAAGTAATTAATTCTGCTTTAAGAACGAAATGTAGGCAAATTTCATACTAGTAAATAGTTTTATCACTGGTGGCAGCATCTTACGGACAATAATAATTATATTATTTACAAATTAACATTTCTTTTATTTTATGGGTTCAAAATGATAATTAAAATACTTTACAATTTCGACATAGGTAGCAGCACTATTCAGACCACAGCAAAATCATATACAAAGTTTTCAATTTAACGTACAGGGTGCAGCACCTTACGGAGATAAATTATATTTACACATGTAGGACAAATTTTTAGTTTCTTAAAAAAAAAACCAGTATGGCCTACCACCACACTGAGGGAAATTGAATAAATTAATTGTTTTGTTTTAGAGATACATTTGACTATTTCTACCAAAAGTTACTATCATGTTGGCCGTAATCTGGAGTCTTTGTTTTAACGTCACTCAGTGAGCCGGGACACATTTTGTATGTTTCTTAAAAAAAAAACAGTACTGTCTCACTGAGGAAAATAATTCAATAACTAATTTTGTTTTAGAGATACATTTGACTATTTCTACCAAATGTTAGATCATGTTGGCCGTAATCTGGAATCTTGTAAATATAGTATTTTGCAGGTAGTTGCTTTTTATCTACTAGAATACGCTGTTAGTTCACTTTCTGAAAAACAAGTCCTGTTATGTGCTGTACTCTGTACACTTTTGCATAAATTTAAAGATTTATTATTCTGTTTGGATTTAATATTTTTAACTGAATATTTAATTAGAAATTCAATAATAATTGTTTTAGAACTGTTCCGTCGTGTGCTGCACTCTCTAAGCTTTTACATAAACTTGCAGATGTAGTTATGTTTTGACGTCATTTTTAACAATGAGGCGCGACAAATTTATGAAGTTTCTTTTAAAAAAAAGTGCTGCCACATTAAGGGAAATTCGATAACTGTTTTTACAGATACATTTGACTACTGTCTTCTATGTTGGGATCACATTGGCTGTTTATTTGAATGCTTGTAAATAATATTTCGTGGGTAGTTCATATTTTCACTACTAGAATACACTGTTAGTTCAAATTTTGATATTCAATTGCTTTAGTAAAATCAAAAGTAAACAAGGTTTGTTAATAACAAAAATAGCCGAACTTTTCTTTTACATTTTGTACCAATTAACTTACTGCTTATTGGTCTCCTTTAGAGTAGATTACTGTACAAGGATCTAACATTTATCCCAGTGACATTTCCATTTTACTTTGCAGAGCTGGAAATCGTTTTTAGGAATACCCTTCAATGTCAGTGATTAATTTTACTATTTTAGAACATTTCTTTTGTATTCACATAAATAAAATTCAACAATAATATTTCATTTATTTTTATAAAATATACACATGTATAAAAACAATGATTAATCTCATAAATCACATGTTACAATGAAATTCACACAAAAATTGCTACAATTTTAAACTTGATATGTATAAGATGTTTGTTATATAGATTACTGTAAGTAAATATATCTATATAAGTTCTTACGTCGAAGCTACCTTAACAGGATTTTTATTTAGGCCTTCACCAAATCACATACAAATTGAATAACAAAATTTTTACCATAGTTGTGTATAAAATGTAACAAAAATAATAAAATTCTTTGCTTCATAAAATACAGAATTCAAAGTAGTGTAGTTTAGACCAAGTTTTATATTTATAATAGGCTACTTGGGCAAACTTATTATTAGAATGAATTGTATGATTAAAGATGAATATAATGAACTAAGTCAATGTAGTGAAGACGTGAAACAGAAAAAATACAGCACAAGTAAAAGCGCAACCGCTTTGAATATATCATTAATTTCGATAAAAATATTTCACTGAATGTTATATTTTATTTGATATCGTGACTTTACTTAATTCAATTTAATATTTTGAAACTATAACCAAGTTATAGAATTAAATCAGCAGTTATTAAATTTCAAAGTGGGAATGTTATCAAGTTTTACGAAGAGGTGAATTTACAAGAAATATATACATCTTAATTTACCAAGGACTAGTTGTACTTCCTTGAATATTTTCTTAAATCTTTAATGCAGGGTAAGCAGGATACTCAAGGTCGAGAAAATAGCCCCAGTCTCCAGGAAGTAACCTACATTTTCAAAAACTGGGTCAATTATAAGGAGTACATCCGGTGTTTGCTAAATATTCGCTAAAATATTTCCCACCCCCAGGAAGTAAGAGTTAGTAACATCGGATGTATATCGGCATCTGTGTCTGTTTTTAAGAAAATTGAAATACGGTTTTAGTATAGTTTACTAATCACATAACAGACAATTATACTTAATTGCTCAATACGCATGCCGGAAGTCAGATTTTGATTTTACGCCAATTCCTATAAATGACAAGAACACTTATATAGAATCAGATTTCAAGCCGAAAATGCACGGCCTGTTGTTTCCGTGGCATTTTAAAGTAAAGAAGCTATGTTTATGCTATTAGCCATGGTAAACATAAATTGAAAATTTAATAAAAGAGAAAATGCAGGCCTATTAAAATAAAAATACAGAACATACTGGGACTAGTTTTTATACAAGAATATGTGTTTACAACAATCAATTCAGCTTTACAATAACTGATGAAAATATAGGTAGTAATTTTGACAGATAACTGTGCTTGTCTCATAAGAATAATAGATTTATATCTGCAATATAAAATTAACTTAGGTATTTTTACTAATAATACTACATTAACACATACTCCTAAACAAAATATACATGTATAACAGAGGATTGAGATTTTAACGCTGAAATAATTTTTGACAAGCAAACATATTTTGGTGTTTTATTATTGTTGGAGTATTTTATTTTGGGTCTAAATTAATTTAATCTTACCTATTTAAACACAGGCTTTTAAATGTGTATTTTCTTTATGACATAGGCTATATGTTGTTAATATTTTATTTTTTATGAAACTATATTTGTGAAATCATGTACAATAGAACCCCTCTTAACCAGTCTTGGATCAACCGGCCTATCCCATGGAAGAACAGAGTTTTTTCTTCTTACATATATATTACTGTAACTGGCCAAAATCTCAAACATTTATTGTGTGACAGACATTTCCTGGAAAATAAAGCTGGGTGACGCAACTTTAGGTGTGCAATGTGTGTTAGTGTTGTGGCAGGCAGTACAGGGGAGGGGGAGCGTGAGTTTGATTCCCCTCTTGCTTCTGCGGCAACTATATTTTTTTTAGAATCAATTGACAAAGCGGCATCCTTTGTTTCTTTTTCTTCGTCTGATGCTTTGTCGGAACCTTTACTGAATTTCGTGGGAGCAAAATATGCAATATTTGTAACATATTGCGTAATATGTTGAGCAGCAAAATGATTCAACGGCATTAGACGTGATGAACGTAAGAAAATGTACAGACTTGGTTTTAAAAGAGGGGTTCTACTGCATTATAATTTAATGCAATGTACAATAAGTTTTATTTTGAAAGTAATTAATAAAGAAGTTAAGAAAAGTTATAAAATGTTTGTTTTAATTGTTGTTTTCACCGCCCAAGTCAAAAGAAATTATTTTGCATTCCGGTTTTAGTGAGTTTATTATATTTTTTTTCCAAATTTACACAGCTTAAAAACTTTTGTTGTTAGAGTATGTTTTATTGATAATAAAGGACATAATTCAGAAATCATTTAGGGTCTACTAAAATAGATAAACGACAATCACAAAATTCCCTTCTTACTGCACTCTTACTTGCAGTAAATTATTTGACTGAATCAACCAGCTGGGAAATGTTGTTACCAGCTGCAACTATGAACACTTCCATTCAACTACAATTAACATTTCTATTAACTTTGGAGTCTGACTGCCCGCCAGCAAACTGAGAGTACCTAAGCAGCTTATGAATGGAGTGTGAGACAGGATCCCAAATACACCTATCTCTAAAACAAACTTATTCTAATAAAAAAAAATGCACTGTTAAGAATGCTGCAATGTTGTATAGGAACTACAAATACAATCAATGTTAAATCATAAAATTAATGCTGAGCCATACACATTTTAATAGTGAAAACATTTAAAGTGTATCTCTTAAAATAATGTTTAAGTATGACTATAGATTTTCTTGACTCAGGTTTTAGATTAAAAGTAGATCTACCGACCTTTAGAGGAACTCAATAAAGTACTTGATACAAATATTTCTACATTACATCTCTATAACAGTATTATTTTTACTATAATTAAATTGGGATGCTTAAATTAAAGGATTGTAATCAAACTATTAGCGAACTCAATTTTAATGAAAGCGCGCAATACAAGAAAATGATCATAGAACCAATTTCCGAATGACCTTATTTTTTATTGTGAATTAGTATTGAGTTAATGAGTCACTGCATGTTTGTATATGAGCTCGAGTGATTTGTAAATTATTAATTAGTGAACTCATAAATTCATTAAAAATACAATAATTAATAAAAGTGACTGTTTTAATCAGTTAGCTTTTTATATCAAAAGGTAAATAAATGACCGGTCGATATTTTTGGGCTGTATAGTCGACTTTAGGTCGTGAATTAGTCGTGTGTGTATTATGTGCTCTGCAAGTGATTTGTAAATTCATAAATAATGACTCCGACTTTTTAATCCCCACATTCCAACAATTGGCTCCCTACCGTTCCCACAAATGAGAAACCAAAATTCGATTGTTACGGAGAATGAAAGTGCTGCAGCTAACGGCTGATAGAATTGATCACAGTTCATGTAATATTAAAAAATCTGATCGAAACTGTGCATTTAATAAAACGATAACAAAAAAAGAAAAGCAAAGGTTTTCTAACACAGTGTTGAATTGTACGTGTCTTTCATATTTTCATTAATGGTTCGATTTTGGTTCAAACCTTTATTACTAGGAGAGTTATATTATACTTGTTAAATCTGTAATATGTTACTCCGTTAAAATTGATTATTTTTCCGTATGTTTAGAACCAATAAACCGGCGAAAGTGTTGTAAATTTGATTAAGTGTTTTGAGAGTAAGTGACAATTCTTCAAATCTGGTGAGTACAAATTTTTACTTGTTCTTGTTTATCTGATGTAGTCTTTAGAGCTCATACAGCATAGTTAAGCCTTTTCCAATATCTGACCGGCAATCAGGCTATCAGATCCTTTGGAGATCGAGCATATACTGTAGTTATATGGTTCTACAAACTATATTCCGTAGCAATATTTTGCAAACATGATTAAGGCACTTGAGATTATCGCTTCTTTTTATTTCAATACACAGTCAAAGAATCTTCAAACAGTCCAGCCAGATCTTCTTCAGATTGCTGACGAGGAGCAAGCTTAGTAATTCTATGCTGTAACAAAAATACAATGTTAATTACAAATAAACTTTCTCTAGTAGTATAAGAACTTGGATATGTGTATTTTGCTCAAACTATATTGCGATGCCAGGAAATTCATGGACTGAAGTACAGGCTAGTCATAAGAAACAACAACAATATTTGGCTGTAAACCAATTTACTTTAACACTCCGCAACAAGTTGGTAGCCTTTGTTTTGCTTTGAGTCGCCCAATAGCTTCCCCCACCACCTAGATGAACCTCTCGGGCCATTTTTTACCTATCAATAGTTTTCTGCCAATATGTAAACAATTAAAATTGGGGATTGACACTCCCCACATTATCCGAAGTGTTTTAAATACTGCGGAGGTTGGCTTCGCAAGTTACCTAGCGTTTGTTCAAGAAATATATTGGAAAATTAGTTAACTTTATTATTTTACTTTAAGTATTTATTTGATCAAACTAAATTTTCTTCTTTTGTATTTCAGTTTTAATGCTTTAGAATTAAACCAAGAAAAAAGACCCGTAATCATAATATTTTTGGATATTTTAACACTATTTTACATGATTTTATAGACTGTTTATTTACAGAACTATTATGTATGTTACAAAACTTTTTTCTTTTTTTAATGCTTTATAATAATAGAACAAAATTACAACATGAAAGAACAAAATTACTTTGTAATTTTAATTTTTTTAATATTGCAACTCTTTGAAATATTTATGTAGTTGTTGTATAATGTGTTTATTTAAAGAATTGTTGTGGATACATGCATGGAGTACAGGGTATAGTGATTCTCCTAGAATATAAATAATCAGCACACTAAAAACTGGTATTAATTAAAATAAAAACAGAATATTATGTACATATTATATTATATAATTAATTTTTTCAAACTGTATCGTTGTATAAATAATTGTCCAATAAAATCTTATTTAAACATATAATATAAATACAAGAAAAATACACTGGACATTATAAATCTAATATGGGGAATGAACTTTGCGTGCGGCCTACAGAGGGCCATGAATAACCCGTGGCGGGCCAAGTTGTGTTAAGGCATTGATCCTAAAATGTTTGATTTACAGATACTATTTGTAAAGTTGTATAACCATATCAATTACATACTTGCCAACTAGTCAACAATAATTTACAGTTTCTCTATAAGTTGTTCTGTAGATCTCAGAAACTAGAATGATTGGCAGAAAAGTATTTCTAATGCAAAGGAGGCACAATTATTTTTATTTATTTATTCAGTAGTTTATTAAATGTCAATATTTAACTGTTATTTTCCCTTTGTTACATGGGAGTATAAAATAGCTGTCATTTTACAGTCACATGTTTCTTTATTCAGAATACAAAGAAACAGCTGTCAACAATAAATTCGTAATGAAACAGCTGAAACACTAATCGGATTTATTACTTTCAAAAAAATGAAACAACCATGTCAATTAAATTACAAGTGAAAAAACATAGACCAAGACCGGGAGTTGAACCCGGGACCTTTACGTTTCCGTTGTAATGCTCTACCAACTGAGCTACTCTGATCGCTCCAGATATTGGTCGATGTTATCTCACTTGTACGGTTTTATTGAAAAAAAAAAAAATAAATAATAATAATTTTAAATTCCAGTAATGCTACAGTTTGTTAATACACAGTAATGTATTTAAATGTTTAACCTAAATATTTACTCACTAAAATTTTTCTCATTAGCCAATGTTACCTAATTTATAATTCGAGGTGACCTCAAGTTAAAATTAGCTTGAATTACCGGGACCCTACTCTCCATTAAAAGAAAAGTAGTTTTTCTTTTTAATAAACGTCATGAATAATGTTGTCAATAGTGCAGTAATACTGCATAGTTGTTTGTCCTTTCACTCAAGCTAACAAAAATATGATTTCCAGTTAGTACATCTTTCTAACGTCAATCGGACGTATCGTCAAAATTTGTTCGGTCCCTTTGTTTGATGCTATAACCAAGTTTAACTGTATTTTTGTTTCACACTACCGTTATCTAAGAATATAATATTCTATTTGGTCTGGTGGTTTAGTGGGACAAAATACATTCTCTGCAAATATTATTTAGGATGCAACCTTGAGAGTGAAAACTGTCTTAATGATTTGTTCTACTTGATGGTAGCTAGAAATCTACTATCTTGGTGAGTTGAAAATAATAAAACAAATTTGTCTGGTCATAGAATACTAGAGTTGTATGACAAGCACATAATATTATGATTGTTTGTGTAGTAATTCCATTCTCACTTTAGAAATGCTCAAGGCCTTTGACTTCATATACGATTTTTTTGGAAATTTTCCTATTTATATTACTTATTCCCTTAAGTTTTCATCAACACTTACCTGAGGAAGGGTCCCTTTCACCAGATTAGGAATATCGTCTTTAACATATCCTAAAGCAGCCAATCCGTTCTCCACCTTCATGAACTGCATGTAACCTCTAACTGTATCAGCTAAAATTTTTCCTACCAAATTAACATTAACTTAGAACCAGTGATGGAAATACAAAAATACCTTATCACTAAAACAGTATTACCAGTCAAGAACATTTTGTGGATAAAATTAGGTTTATTTTCTAACCCCTTACCAGTTTCTTTTATTCCAAAAAATTTCTTTTTTCACCTATTTTATTTATTCCATATGATTTTATTATGCTAATAATGACATAAACACAATGTTCAAAGCATGCTCTTGCAATAATATTAATGTTAGAATATTTTATTATTAACCTAGCTTTTCCTCAACACTATCTGACATTAGATGTTCCAACTCTATAATTATATTATCATCATTACTAGGGATGTGTCGATACCAGATTTTTCGATTCTCGATACCGATACCGATACTTTGAAAAATCGATTCTCAATTCCCAATACCGATACCTAAAAAAAAAAAAACAGCGAAAAAAAAATAAATAAAATGACGAAATTCCGCAAAGAATACGACGTCCGAATATTATTAGCGCTAATTTAAAAAAACGCCGGCGTTAAAAATAATTTCAGTTCCACAGTAAATGCCCACAAAAAATCGATGCCCGAATATAATTAGTACCAATTTTATGAACTACCATTGGTGAAATGTTATTAAAAATAAAATGATGAATGTCCGCAAAAGAATACGACATCCGAATATTATTAGCTCTAATTTTATAAAACGCGGCATTCAAACGCAATTTAATATACAACAGCGTATGTCCGCGAAAAAACCTACTCCCGAAAACAATCTAATGTCCGCATAAGAAAATACAATTAACCTAGTCCAATGAATAACACGTGAGAGTTTCAGTAACGAAATAGCAGAATGCGTTGCAATTTAAAATAAAACAAGTTTTTAATTATTCAAAATAATTCTTTTACGACTGACTAGTATTGCGTTACTCGGAATATCACATGTTTTGTTTCTGAACGTTCAATTTGGATAAGTTCAGAAATAATCGGAACTTCAATCATCGAAAATTTGATTCGACGGCGTCCGTTTAGTCCCGCCGAAGTCTGAACAACTTGTTAGAACAAAGTACTGTAATATCAAGTTAATAACGCTGTGTGTAAATACTTACAGTATTCAGTTTTAGTGCAGTGTTTTATTAGTTTTTTTTTATTAAATTTAAATATTGCGTCGATTTGTTCGGGTAATTAAATTGTGCAGGCCTACTCACTTACGAAAGGCTGCCAAGCGCTCGGCTGACTCAACAGCCGCCGCTGTTCCGTTAAGCGCCCAAACTCCCTGAAAAATTCCGTCCGGACTCCCATAAAAATCATAAATCACGGGTAACGTAAGTCCCAACAAGTTTTACCCGACTTCAAACAAATAACATTATTACTTTAAAGTTTAAATACTTTTGTTACCGATCTATAAAATGTGTTATTTTTCTTCACAATAGACACCTTAATTCTATAGACACGATAACAAACGAATCCATAAGTGTTTGACCTTGAGCCGACTCTAGACTTCTTGTGTACAAATAACAGCCTACGCATGAATAAAAATAAAACAAGAAGCGTTTATTTATGAAAGGAAACAATTGCCTAAAGCATTTTACTGGGGAAAATGTCCACTTACATAAAATTAATAATGTTTTACATTTTCCCTACTGATATTTATTGTAAAATGCTGAATTGAGTTAAAATACAGAGAATGCGATTGCAAATACCGGAGATTACATTCACGGAGTCTTTACGAGAACGGGCAGTTCTGACAACTGAGTATCTCGTGGTATCGAGTTTCGGCTATCGATTCTCGATACCGATACCAAAGCTAAAGTATCGGTGGTATCGAGAATCGGTATCGAGAATCGACCTATCCCTAATCATTACCATCATTATCCATACCAAATTTAGCCATTAAAGTGATTGTTACAAAAACACTTGCCCCCCTATAAACTATAAATTTACTTGCACTTTTTACAAATTCACTAACATAAAAACAAATGTAACTTTATTACAAACAAAAAACATTGTTGAACTCCTTAAATAATTGAAATTACAAGGATTGAAAAGGTAACCTCATTGAAAGAGTAATCTTTCCTTTCTACTAATCAAGCACATGAAATTATCAATATTAGATTGCCCACAAGACTATTAAAGTGCTCCAAAGACTAAAAATTCCACTAAACTAGAATGTTGTTGTATATTCAAGAAGGGAATATTATGACAGAAAAAAAAACAGACAATATTAATGTGTCGGAATAATACATCAGCCGCTGTTTCAGTGCATTTTGTGTGCGAGATAATATTCCGTCTCAAACTGGCACGGAGTTAATTAACTTGGATGCTAGTTAGGCTAGGCTATTTACCAAATTTATGACCAATATTTGGAGTGTAATAATTAGATTCTTAAATATTCTGTTTTCATTTCAATAGCATTTCCCTAGATCCTTATTTTAATAGTTATTCACATCCAACGTTTTTAACCATCGATTCTTCAATAAGAATTGTGACGTAGAAAACCCATTACAAGTGGTTTAAGCCTAAACAGCCCTCAAAAGTAAACTGGTAATTATTACTACAAGTATAAAAATATTTAGATTTTGTTTGAATAGTTAAGTTTAGGTAAGGCCGCACATAAAACCGTTCCTTACCTGCATCAGCTCTTTTAGCATTGATTACATCTGCACCCAGCAGCTCTGCGGCTTCCAAATGTCTTTCTGGGCAAGCGCTTCCGGTGAAGTTAAACACCGAAGGAGCAGACATTACGACCGAGAGCCCGTGAGGTATAATAGGGTGATCTTTTCTGTAACAAGCAAAGAATTGTCTGTAGTTCTGACATTAGAGTGATGACGATCGAGAAGGCAATGGGGAGGTATTGCCAGGATTTTGGGGCACCATTGGCGAACTAGGAGTAATCAGTTTTTGTTGTGAAATATAATATAATTAAAGCCGGCTAAGTTTAACTGTGGCTACCGAGTTCGCGGGGGCTGTTATGGCAGTAAGTAGTCCTTTATCAAAACCAAAATAGGATTAACCCAATTAGTGCCTAGTGTAATGACTTTCTGGAGCATCATGAGCTCCCTTTCGTAGAGGTTTGACTTCTGAAACCTGAATATGCCTAAAGGGGTAAACACATTTCTCTGAATTCATTAAATCTCAAACATAAGTCGTTTACTATGGTACAAAACAAAAGTAGAAAATTTTTAAGTAAAAATGTAAATTAATTCGAAAATGAAATTTATTTTGTTTTATATTAAAATCTTTAAAACAAGGGTATATACACAACAGGACATTACAATGAGGGCACTGATAGATTGTGTCCTTCTACTTTTACTCTTTGTTTGTTGTATTGTACCATACGTAGAATCAATTTTGAAACTTCCTTATTTGTCGGAAGCAGCTGAGGAATGTGGAGCCCTGTCATACACATTGGATGTTTGTCGTCGCTTCGATCTACCGGTCTCGAGACAATAGCCCTTTCTTTTCTCGGTGCGAGATGCATCTCAAATATCGCTCACAAGAAGACTTTTATAAATGGGGGTACAATTATATGCCAAATACACACGTACACATAAACTAACGATCCAACTAATAACATACAGAATCAACTCCTATAAAAGCGAGTGTATGTCCGTAGGTATATACGTATGTGAGTAACAACATTATAAAACAGCTGATTTGGCCCAACATATGTAATACTTAAACAAAACCTAGTGTAGATTATACTTTCGGGTTATGTTTACAACTTCAATATAAGTCTTGCGAAGTTGATTTTTTTTAAATATGAGTTAAAAAAATATAATACTATAAAGCCTATAATACATTATAAGTTTTGCATTAAGGTTATAAAATGAATATAAATATAACCTTTTATTATCATTATATTCATTTATACAAGTTTAAAGAAGAGATACCCATTCGTTTAATTTTGGAAACATTCGTACATCTTCGTATAACATATAAACATATTCCATTATTAATTTCTTCATTATAATATTAATAACTTCTAAATCATTTGATCTATCCAATATGAAGTTAGAAAGCAATTAAAATATAATATTTTTATTTGAATTTTTAAGAATGAATATAAATACAAAATTTTAACAAATAGGCCTACAGTTTTACAATCGTTATAATTGTACACAATTACAGAGTTAAAAATCACCGCCATCATAGGTAGATCTAGATAAAATCTGTTCTTTTTAAATAGTATTTTTGTAAATTTTGTATTTTTGATGTGTATCTAACTAATCTGTCTGTGATTTTTCACGAAGGCTTACTCGTAAAAATAAATAACGACCACTCCGAGTTCGAACAAAATATATAATTCAGCATTTTTTACTGGACAGTTTACTGCGAAAACAACTGTGGCATGCTACTCGTGTACAGATGATTGGTTTTAACCATTTTACCTGGGAAATAGTGCACAAACACCTATGCAGCCAGATGATCGCCTACAAGACAGTCTTGTACCAGTAGACAGTGAATCATTTGTTCCTAAACAGCACCCTCTAATGCCTCCTCCCTCTCAATAAAGTGTTACTCTCACCCAACCCTTTCCCTATTAAATTCAAGACAATCCAGTGACCTCGTATTAAAACCATTTCGTATTATTGCCTTAAAAATTAGTGCAAGTGGTGAGGCTAGCAAATCATTACAAATGACGTTCCTGTTGTACTAGTTGTACTAGAATGTCATTACTATTTGCCATAACTGTATACACTGCTTAAAGGGTCAAGTTATATTAAGCCTATACCTGTTGAAATATCATTTCTCTCAAAGCCGGTTACCCGTGTGTGATTGTTCAGGGTTTGTGCTAGAAATTATTTAATGGTAAGAGTTGCCATTGATCCACGGGCTTGTTTGCTGAATGTAGTGGTCAGGTTTAAATGCCAATTTTTGTATACACTTTTATTTCAATAGCCAACCCTGCACACGTTGCAATGTGTGGAGTCACATGTTTAAGTATTAAGGAAACTACTTCAAATGAGATTACTATTGAAAGCCACTAAGCAGTTTTCCCAGCCTATGGCCAGATACTGAAAAACCGTTATTTCTAATAGTACAGTAGAGTCCCGCTATTCGGAACAGAGTTCAGAAAAAATACCGTTTTTTTAACATAAAAACAGGAGAAATCAAAAAGACGTTTATGAAAAAACATACATTTATTGTTATACAAATAAGTTAAATAGAGACATACATAGAGCCTAAGCTTGATGAAAACGCCTGAAACCAAATTGGAATGAAAACGGGTTTTGTTTCCTTCACATTTTCCATCCGTTTTGCGGGAAGGAGGCTACCGCAACAAGCGTCCGGTGAAACGGATAGCGGGTCCATCAGAAAGAAGGAAGGATGAGATATAACAGCTAGGCTCTAGTAGTGTTGTTGCCTGTTGCGTTCATCCGTTTTTCTCCTCCGTTTTCGTTATCTCGAACGAATTTTATTTTTTCCAGACAATGTGTTACTAACGGACAGACTGCGGGATGACAAAACGGACAGTTCGAACAACTTATCCCTTCCCTTCCGTTTTTAGACGAAAACAAAATCGTAACGCAAGGAAGGAAAAAAGAACGGATGGTGCAAACCTATACTAAGTAAGGCGAGGTCAAGAGTATTTGCCGCATCTATGTATGATAAGAGTTCAGTTTGAGCATTCACCTCCTCCTCATTTTCCTCGTAGCCGATCAACGCTGTATAGAACTGACACTAGCAGATGTAACTGTAATTTATGCCTTATGTTACGAATTGATGGGGTGTGTGATCAGAAATATATATTAGTTATATTAATTATTAGAGTTAGTATGTTTAGTGTAAAGATATTACTTTGCGTAAGACAGATAGAGGTAAACAAGGAAGCATAACAAGGAAGGATGAGCTTGGCGGAAGTGTTTTTGTGATGCACGGAAGAACTGTGTAGTTTGTCAACACGGAAGTTAGATGGGTTATATAAGCATAACCCTAATCTAGATTCGGGGCCAGTCTGTTAAGGTGTTGGGCCGGTAGCTAGGCCAGTCTGTTAAAGTGTGGGGCCGGAAAGCTAGGCCAATGAGCTAGGGACGTTTGGCCGGGACTTGGCCAAGTATTGTGATTGAGAAGCTAAGGGTTAGAAGCTGGACAGCAAGAGACAAGTCATCACTACGAGAAGTCTACACGAGATAGAAGGACGAAACCGGTTCTGCAATAGAACGAGATTTGAGTGAGTCACAGAATACTTAGTCTATTAATATCACATTGAGTTTGGAGTCAAAAGATTAACAGGAAAGTTTAATTAAAGTAAATTCAGTAGCTTTGTTTACCCAGTTCTTGTTTCAGTCTGTCATACGAAAGTAGTATCTAGTAAAGGAAATGTATGTAGAGCATAAGTATAGGATAATGTATCAAACCATATTATGTTTATGTTATTCTATTGTACAAATAAATGTAGAGAGATAAGTTTTGCCACTGAACCACTGGAATGCATTGTTATTGATCTGTCTCTTTGTTATTAACATATTAACCTAGTGTTTGAACCCGGGTAATAAGGGTAGCTATTTCAACCCCTAACACTTAACAAGTCAATACGTTGATATTATTCATAAAATCCGCCTATTCCGAATTCCCGCTAAACCGAACAGTGTTCGGTCCCAATTAGTTCGGAACAGCGGGGCTGTACTGTATTTGGATTATCAAGTTAAAAAACATTATTCATTTTTTGAATTTTTGCCACTGGAACTGAATTTTTAACAATAATATATGTTACGTAACTTTACAGTCTTTTTATCAGTTCCCTTATTTTGAATATGGATTACTAGTTTCATCCTCTACATTGAGGTCATCTTCCGGACCATGTGTATCTTTCAAAATGTTAAGTGTTTTAAACATTATTTGAATGTGTGTTATACCAACGAAGTTCGTGCGAACGGATTAAGACTTTCACGGATCTGAAGATGACCTCAACGTAGAGGTTAGTAATCCATCTTCAAAATAAGGAAACTTTTAAGGTACGTAATATATAATATTGTTTAAAAAAACTAGTTATAGAACAATACAAATTTGATCTAACATAGTCAAACATAATAATACACAAATTAACATTTCATACAACAGAAATAGTTTATGAAACAAGCCTCTGTTAACATGGAACCACTAACAAGAGCAACTCAGCAAATGCCTGTGCCCATAATATGGGAACAACTAATGTTGATAAATACCTGTATCCTTCGGGCTGGAAAGTTTTTACATTTCCTGAGATAGGGTATGACAGGCCGTGGCAAAGATGAACTCCAGCATTTCCAAAGCCTACTCCGGCCATAGTTGAAGCAAGGTGCATGTTTGATCTGGCTTCCAAGTCGTCCGGATTATAAGCCGCCCTGCAACATACCAACCGCATAAGTATGTCGTCAACTATTAAAAAAAAAAAAAAACTACTGTAAAAAATTGTACAGGCTTCAATAATTACTTTTGAAATTTTTAGTTTTATATAAATTTATAGCAACAACTTACAGAAATGGTTCTGGTGTTATTTAGTTGCAAAATTTATCTTAATTAAGTTTTATTAGTCTTTAAAGTTTTAAAAGTCTTAATTAAAAGTCATTTAGTTTTATATAATGTTCGATTGGAATTCAACAAGAAAGTATAGCCTAGTGAATACACTATGACGTAAAAGTATTTAAATGTAACACCGTAAGTAGAGATGTGAATAAACCTAACATCCTGAAAATATAATTAAAATAACAGTGAACTAGCTGACCCGTGCGAATATTTCGCAAGTTCGGAGTAGGCCTACATTTACCTGATTTAACACGTTGATTTAATTCAGTTAATTAAGTTTATTTATTTACATTGGTTTATAAATAACAGTTTCCCTATACAATCTTACAGTGTAAACAATCTAACTAACAGCTGTCATGCTAGTTAAACAGATGGTTAGTAGATGGCGCCTTTCATTAGGAACATACAGAGTATAATATAAAAGTTTTTTAAATCAATTTTTGTTATTAAAACATGAATTTTAAGCTGTTTATCTATTTTTCCCGTGTAGTGGTTAAGGAAAGCTTTAAAATGATGCCTCATTCATGTAATTTGATGATGTATTAAGGAAGTTATGGCGTACCGACAAAAAAATAGTCTTGAGAAATAATATATGCGATAATTATGTGTACTAGAAATAGAATTTGTGAAAGTGATAGATCGGGACAGATATTATATTAAAAAGTTCTAAAAATAATAGCAAACAATTAATAAAAAAAAAATATCTGACTGGTGTGTGAAAGATCAAACATCCAATAACATTCGAAAAACTTTACTCGAACGCAACAAGCAGGCAGTGAACAAAGTATTTCATCTATTATAGTCTACAAGTAAGGGCCGGATTTCCCAATAGGCCCGGGCCTATGGGCGCAAGCTCCCGGGGGCGCACGGCCGAGAGAAAAAAAAATATCTAGAAATAAAAATAAATAGCCATAACTTAACATATTTTTTGAATTGATTACAAAAAAATCATTCTGATTTTGAAGTTCATTGGAACAAATAATTGTTGGTAAAGTTAAACTATTCAACATAGTTGGTTAAGTCAACATTACGCATCAACTTCGTTACAACATTGATGACAAACACGGGAGAACTGGCTGTAGGGATGTCGTCGAGCGGTACGCATCGTATTGCCACTGCCACTATGCTGGCTCAGCGCTACTGCTCGGAGTGATTAGGGGCGATGCGCGTGCCAATGTTATTGTCGAGACGTACAAAATATTATTTATTGCATTTCCTAGTGACTGATTTCCAAGAATCCTGAGTTGTCAACAACATCTGTCCCCCCTCCCCCTCTTATCATTTGTTTGTTTTGCTACTTCCTCCTCCGGCACTAATATCGTCCATTCTACTGTACATCTATTGCCTTAAGAAAACTTACAAAATATCTAGTTTTAATTTATATCACAGTTTTTGTGTCACGTTATCAAAATACTTCATGTAAGCTGTGTTTCTGAGATTAAACCTATTTTATAATGTATTACAGTTTTTGAAGTGATAACTTCTATTGGCCCGTTGGGCACTTTCGACTTGGCTATGTTTTCGAAATCTCGCGTCACGCCAGATTTCTCGCGAGATCTTGCATCACGCCAGA
>JAGFPH010001157.1:198163-224723 GCA_018207615.1 Philaenus spumarius
TTTCTCGCGAGATCTTGCATCACGCCAGATTTCCCGCGAGATCTCGCATCACGCCAGATTTCTCGCGAGATCTCGCGTCACGCTTTTGTTTAGACACAAGTCAGATCGTGGAGAGGAAATATTATTAATACATTATTTACATTTATTAGCATAGCAATCAAATTAACACATAAGAATTAGTTAATATAATATAACAGCTGATTTCGCCCATCATCTGTAATTCTTAAACAAAACCCAGCGTAGATTATATTTTGGGGTTATGTTTACAACTTCAACCATTAAAATTTCTTGTGATCTTAATTTTCTTATATATTAGTTATACAACTAATGTAGGCTTCTATAACTATAAGTTATATGGGCTTCTACACGTTATAAGATTTGCTTTGGGGTTATAAACTGTATATAAAACTAACCTTTGATCATCAATATATTCGTTTATACAAATTTAAAGAAGGATACCTACTGTTTAACTTCGCAAACATTCGTACATCTTTGTATAACATATTTGATTATTAATTTCTTTACTGTAATATTAACAACTTCTAAATCATTTGATCTATCAATATGAAATAAAAGGTAACTAAAAGATAATATTTTTACCTTTCTTTAAATATATAATAACGGATATAAATAAACAATTTGAACAAATAGGCCTACAGTTTTATAATCCTTATAATTGTACACATTTACCGAGTTAAAAATCCCCGTAGTCATAGAAGTTATCACTTCCAACGTGTGGTCTTAAGCACACCCAGTTAATTTTTTTTTTATTTATTTGCCCAAATGACTAAATTGAACAAAACCTAAGTTATTAACATAGCAATGGCCATGCTTTGTTGCGGGAATGCTCTGCGGGTTGGATCGTTTTGTTTCAGTCCCACAAACGAGAGCTCACTATTTAATACATAAAATTACTAAAAGTGTTTTAAGACGGCATTTTGTTAAGCCCAGAACCAAGTAAATTACTCAAAAAACTTGCAATGATAAAATTGCATCGTGGAGTGGTGTTTAAGCAATTCACATATAGGCCTGATATAATTTTTTAATAAAGGTTTTTGGGGAAGTAACTTTAACCAGACTTTGGGGCGGAAAAAATTATTGGGCCTAGGGGCACCAACATGCTAAATCCGGCCCTGTCTACTGTATTAAATTTGTTTCATTTGAGTACATTATCAAATCTTCATTGTTTATTTAAATTATTCAAAGCCAAATAATGTACATTTTTATGTATACATGGCTCAAAATTAGCTTATGACATGAATGCCACGGGAAATTATATCTCAATGGTTTTCTCATGGCCTTCTGTATATCCGAGTTTTAGGTTCTCCGAGGTGTGCCCAGTCCCATTGACCTCGAATAATCAACGTTCTACTATACACGTATTTTCCCGACAACATAACCAATTCCCATAAGAAGATATCACCTCAGCTTTATAAACCTACCTTTTAAAATATTTATTGATGACTTGTAGAGCGAATCTTGCCCAAACATCAGAAATTGGATTTTGTCCTTGATAAGCAGGACGCAAGATAGGATTGGGTGGGCAAGGCGTTCTTTCTGTATATGGTACAGCAGTGAAAGACTCCAGAGCATGACAGAACACATCAAACCTAAAACAAATCAGAAATAAATACTCTTTGATATCTGTAAAATTAAGTATTTACCACATTTTAATAAATATCAACGACTTCTTAACTGTTTTTAAACACCAACCTAAGATTTAACTATATTTTTTTAAATAAAATAACAACTTCACTAACCAAACCGCATGCTAAGTAATAAACTGTATGTTAAATAAAATCGATACTTAAAAGTGAAAAACAGGAAAAGATGATTGAAAAAAGACTGAACACAAAATTTTAAAGACAGTTCAATCAATCAATCTATATTCATCCTTTTTAGATAAATATTAAATCTATAGAAGGGTGCTTGACATCAAATGTTTAAAATATTTCATTGGTACCTACTTAAAAAAGTAGTTATAAAAAATATAGTAAAACGCACCATACGATTTTTTACAATAAAAATCAATATTTTGTTAATTACAGTAAGACCTCGATAATCCGGCAGACCCGATAGTTCAGCATCCATTATCTTGAAAATTGGCATGCATTAAAAATTGCAGTTTTTGTAATTATTGAGTGATTTAGGCCCGGTCTACACTGTCTGTTGGCTCCACTTCCGTCAAAAACAGCGTGAAAAAATCTACTGCTCAATAAACTTGTCCAAAACTAACATTTCAATCAACATTTCTCCTAAAAATCGAACCGATTCAAAACACTGTGCTATCGTCGTCCTTTAAAAACGTTCCCGGTTAAAGGGACTGTTTAACACTTTCGTTGCTGACAATACTTTGTTGAACATATTCCAATGAAGATTATTTGAACAAATTGAAGTCTTTGGAAAAAGATACATTGAATTTCTTGTAAATAGTTGTTCGATTTAAAACCGCTTTGCACAGTTTGAAAGTGAAAGGGGTTCGAAGAATTTGTGACAGGCTGGAGTAAAAATAGCAAAAACCCACACCACGTACTGACTAACGGAAGACAACAACAAAGGGGAATGGAGCCTTTCAGTTCAGTTTTTATTTTATGTATTGTAATGTTTTTGTTTGTGTGTTGTAACAACGCTTTATAATAAAATATATATGTATATATGTAGTACATGCGTGTTTATTTATAGTTTATTCTGTGTTTAAACCATTTTAAAGGAAGACCTCGATAGTCTGGCATATTCAAAAATCCGGCATCACTGGATCCCCAAGCATGCCGGATTATCAAGGTCTGTATTACTTTCCCCGAAGGATATGATTGTGTAATTTCAGAATGAAGGTTCTTTGATTTTTACTATATTTTTATTTTAAACTTATAAATTATAATGAATTACTGGACTTTATATCGATGTAGAATAAACTCGTCATACTTATAAATTATTTTCTACTTTTTAGTTCGGTTTGCTATTAAAGCGCTTTTTTTTAGTTTTTTTAAACTATAATTTATTTTCTTATTTTTTAGTCTCAAAACGGAATTAAAAGCAATTGTAATAAAGCGATTCGATTTCTTTTATATCATATGTGTGACAATAGATTTAAAATTATGTATGTAAAATTTAGGGGATGGGGCGGTGCGGTTGGGTACGTAAATTATTGTATTGTCATAGGTCCTTGACATATATGCAAATTTTCAAGTTAATCGTACGTTTTTAAGTTGGTGAAAATTACGTTGAAAGATTCCATTACATACAGGTCAAGCTAATATAAAGCGTGTAAAAATGACTCTAGTTGCTTGAACAAAATCGAGACAGTAAAACTTTTCTCAACACAACACTTGTTTTTGAGATCTTGCACAACCTTACATTTTAACAAAATAGACCTCTACAAATTAAACAAAATTCATTAACTATATTAAGACCGTAATGCTTACCCACTGTAGACACAGACTCGCTCGGGTAATGACAACGTGTGAAGAGGATCTACCAAGCCTAAAGTTGGGCGTAAAGCTCGATTAGCTATACCAGTCTTAGCTTTCAGCGGCTCGTAATCAAATATACTGACGCCTGTAGTTTCACTTCCTGTTCCTGAAGTTGTAGGAACTAGAACCCAACAAAAGTTGTCTGTTGAAAAGTGTGTATAGGCCTACATAAAGTTAATAAAACATCAAATAATCTGCTTTGGGAAATTTTACAATCTGCCATCAGCCGTCAGAAGAGAATCTTAAATATAATTTTCTATGTGAAGTGAATTTAGAGAGAATATCTTTTATTCTGTTATAAATTAATTATACAAAGAGTGGGTAGACACGAAAATCCGGATCGCTAATCGGGAATATTTTATTTTTCTTAAATAATAAATTGGTAAAACCCACACGATTATTCTGCACAGCATAAATTACATGTATTTTGTACCTTCGGGCGCTCCATGTTTCGATGAAATTGACGTCGTTTATGATTCACTAGGCAGTGGAAGTTTCTGCGCTGATGTGTTAGTTGTACGTTTTTTTTTTTTAGTTTGCTGCAATAAATCTCTTGGATTAAATTTTCATTCCTTATATTTTATAAATAAATTTCCAACTTGTAGTGTTGTTTTTACGTACTGTGTTTCTTTTGTATATTTAAAAGTGTTTGGAACAGTAATGTAGATTCTTTTTTATTAAAACCGTTCAATACTGTTCACAAACTGAATTTTTTTCATTTCTGTGTTTTATTTAATTGCAGTCCAGTACTGTATTATGTACATTATAGTACAATAAGTTGATGTGCCAGAGTGTTTAAGTATAGTTGGGTATCGGCACAGTGTATGTGCGGCTTTCCATCGTTCTTATCGGCCACACGGCCGACTTATCCCTCACTCCAGGAAATCCGGATTTTTCGGAATCCGGATCGGCCATCAGCCCCATTAGTCCTGATTTTTGAGAGTCTACTGTATATATATTCAGATTATTTCAACAATATTTTGTAAAATTAAAAACAAGTTTTCTAATACAGTACTCGCCATTTATTGTAATCACGGATAACGTTATCAATTGGTTAATGTTATCAGTTACCTACTAAAGTCCCGATCATTCGTATCCTGGCAGAAAGGAAATATATAATTTACTGTTATCACTTTTTTCTGTCAGATTGACAAAAAAGTAACTTGGCGCAAACATGACACGTCACAGAAACAGCAGTAAATGGTCTGCAGACAGTTTGTGTACAGTATGAATCCAGTTTAGAATAAGTACTTGCAGTACTGTAACGAGTACGAGTCATAAATAATTTCCTTTCGGTAAATTGTTTTCGTTAGGATGTCAATCATTGAATTTCTCAATTGAGTTTCTGAACTGATAAAGGTTAGTGTTACATCATTGTGTTGCGTGCGAGTGAAATTTAGTTCTGTGTCAAATCAGAATGTTATCATTGTTTACTAAAGTGTACTTTAATTAAGAGTACAGTGACCTGTATAAAACGGATTTATATCATTCATTCATTAAAACAAAGTTTGTGTACATGCAATAGATCTACACTACATAAATGAATCACAACGGATTCATAAAAGAAACATCACCATTTAATTTTAAAACTTAATTTCAATTTTAGAGCATTTTGAAAAATTACCAAAATGAGTCAGCGCAATGAGGGGCTTTAGTAAAAATTTTTAATGTTTAAAAAATTGTGATTCTATTGAATCTGCTCAGAAAGGAAATGCAAATTTAAACTGTAAGAGAAAATGTAGTGGAAAAGAGATTTGGGTCGAATCGGCATTAAAATAGTGGTATAAAAATGTTCACGAACAGGATGCGCGCATAGATGGCAAGTTAAAGTGACAAAAAGCCGAAGAACTCGCACTATTGTAAATAATAAAAATACCATGATATTTAGTAAGCACTAGTTTTTATGAAATGTTTAGGCCCACTACCGGTCTGGCCAGGTCGGCTGTTGGCAATCGGGCCTGGAAGGTTTGAAATTGGAAAATAGTTAACCCTTTGCACTCTGGTAGGATTTTTAATATAAGTCCTCCGGGCTCGGACAGCCAGTAGAGCTGGCCACAGCCATTTCTTTGTCACGTATGAATAGTTGGTGCAAGTTACGTTCCTCTCAGCTCGGATGGCCAGCGGTACTGGACAAGGTAAAATCTCTCGAATGCCCAGATGGCCAGTAGAACTGGCCACACAAATTATCTGCATTAATTTATTTTTAGTAGTTTTATTTTGTCTGAAACCAAGAGTCCAAATCTTAAACTAATTAATTCCCGCTTTTTCTCTGGTCTGTGTTGTATCAAAACGTAGCAATATTAGTTACATTACAACCTTACCAGCAGTTAAGTTTTACGTTGCGGTGGTCTAGGCTAGTGTTTTTAAACTTTGAAGTAATTTAATAGAACAAAAGTTAATTAGTTTATTATTGCTTTTAAGTGTTTTTTGTTAACAAGTACTTGATTTTGTTTTATTTTAAATTACCAAAAATATTGTTAGATAAGTTGTATACAATGGTTTATTTTATTCATTAAAATATATTATAACTATATATTTACAGCTAAACCAAAAACCTCACCAATAACAATATAATATATCTACATTTTTTGTATGGCAAAATAAAAGAGTTACTAAAGCTCATGATTTTGTTAAACAAAAATAAATACCCACCAGCAACATTTCAGATTGTAATGAAAAATAATTCACAGCTGTTGACGACACACTGTAAAGGTGGCGGCTGAGCTGACAACAGTAATGTAAGCGGGTCAAGCTGGCCATCCGAGCTATGAAGATGTCTATTCGGTAGAGCTGACTGAGAATAGCGTATCCAGCAGTACTGTAAGTGAATTTTTTGGTCCTTTTTAAAAATTCATTCAACTATTTGTTATTTAGGTTTGCTGCGAAGCACAAATCTCGTTTGAAACATCATGTAAATGAGGAGGCAGTATAACTTCTTGACAACTGCGATTTAATCAGAAGACTGAAGAGAACAAAACCTTTTGAGTTGGTCTAAGTGTTTGGTTGTTGGTGAACATTGTGTGATATAATAACTTTAGGTCACTGGTGGGTGCTTATTGGATGTAAGATACAATTTAGAGGCAAATTGATGGTTAGTCTGTAAGACTAGTTTTATTGTATAATTTGAAATGAAATAAATATATCTAAAAAAAAAAAATATTTGTTATTTGGAGAATTTTTTATAGAAGAGGGGCATCTTATTGATTTTAGGCGACGGTCCAAATTCTTCCCAGACTAGCACTGTTTAGGCCTAACCATTTTAGAACTTATGTGAAGAAAACAATAGTACTATTGAGCCTACTAAAAATCATGTACTTATTGTAAAACTAAAAAAGATCAATGTTGTTTTAAAAAGCAGTTGTGTGTTCTGTTGTTTTTACATAATAATAAATGATATTGATATCCGGTTATTGTTTTCAATCGGATATTGTTATAAGTTTGAGTTTTACAGACGAATGTTGCATATTATGAGTTATTTGTTGAGATAACCTGTTGTACTAACTTGCAATCAAAGGTTTCAATGGCACAATGACAGGCAGGCCTTTGCCAATGGGTGCATTCACATAATCGAGGAAATCAGCCGTAGGGTCGGAACTGTATAGGTTAGCAGCTTTACATGTATCCATTACAGAGCCTCCACCGACCGCTACAAAAGCATCAAAGTTACCTTGGCGAGAAAATTCAGCAGCAGCTTCAAAACTAATCAAAAAGACAATAATTAATACTGACTTATTTTTATTGTAATTTTTATAACGGTACAAAATAAAAAAAATTAAACAAAAAAAGGCTGAAAATTCAACTCATTCATCTCATTAAATCTAAACAGTTTGTAATATATAATTAGTAAACCTGATGTAAACATCATCTGGATTATAAAAGCTCACAATAATAAATGCAACCTCTTTGAGAGAAGAAGAAATACTTCCTGGGAACAATGGTCTACTATTATTGAGCATTCTGTTCATAATTGACCGAGCGAAGCGAGGTCTCTGTTTCAGCTTGACCGTTCGTCTGTGTGTCTGATTCACGATTACGGCCAAAACGCCTTGACCGATTGTCATGATTTTTTGCATGTATGTTCCTTATTCCTAGGCCAAGCTCTGTATATATACGGTTTTGTCAATTTTTCATTTTTAACCTCTTAAATAAAATTAAAATGATGGCCGCACCGTTTCTCTCAGTGTAAGCTTTTTTCCAAAGCCAGTTTGCGGCTTAACCGTAAATTGAATTGAAAAACGAATAGAATTTTGCTTGGTAAATTTGATGTTCTAAAAAATTGTTTTCTTGATTTTTCCGTATCTTTAACGGTAAGCTCACAAAATCGCCGCAAACGTCAAATTTGTTAAAAATCGTCCAAGTTTTTGTATTTTAACCGTGTTTTTATACTTTTATTCTTTAGATATCTTCATAAAACCTTATAATTTTATGGAGAGGGAGAGAGAGCGCAACCTGCTGTCTTGCTCTTTCCTGCGCTACGTCAGTGTGGCCGCTGTGACTGTGAGTGAGTTGTGGAGGGGGAGCCGAGATAAGGAGCCCGATTGGCGTTGCGTCGTATTTACTGAGTTGTAGTCCTTTATTGTAGTCCTCCATGTCTGTTATTTCAACGAGCGAGGTCTACTGTTCACAGAACTACTAGTAGTCTTGCAAACAAGAAGCAATGTAAGAGCACTTATGTGTATCAAAATAGAGCAAATATCATCCAAGTATATCTTCAACACATAAATAAACGTACAAATTAAATATCCAGCAAACTCATAATTATATAACGGTGTGATAAAGCAGATCAATTATAAGGGAGAAAACACATAAGTGACAGTTATAATTACAAAGTAAGTATTCTAAAACTTTCTTGAAAAAATGTTATTGTTACCTTTCTCCTGTAGGTTCCACTCTCACCGTGTCATACAGTTCAAAAGGAACATTGTGCCTAGTGAGAGAATCTAACGTGGTCTTAACAGCAGACAGTTTACTCAAATGTGAATCAGTCATCACACAAACTTTCTTTGATTTCATATTCACCAAGTCCATCCCAATTTCTTGTGTAACTCCAAGTCCATATCTGATAGTCGAACAAGCCATCTGAAACCATTATATATTTTAATAAAATATGGTCTTGTATTTTTGCCACCATACAAATTGTTCTGGGAACAAAAACCTAAGGTTATCATGCAAAGAAGTCTTCTTCAATGTAGGAATCCACCAGAAGTAATCTAATCTACCATACAAATGTTGGTTACTCCTTACATTGCTAACCTAAGGCGGGTTACACACTGAAGTGGCATGGCTGCCACGCGGAGGCACGGTGCACGCGTAGTGCCAGTACGAGTACGTTGCAAGGAGCTTACACACTGGAATGGCGCCACGTGGCCGTGCATTTATATCTGACCATTATCAGTATAGTCAAAAATGTCAACACGTGAAAACGAGTGGTTTCTGTTGTTAGCTGTCGTTTTAAGACAAAGGCGTAAAAAAGAATTAATTTTAGCCTACTTTTTATGATGATATTTAAAAAAATATTGACATAAGCCTAATTGTTGTCATTATTGTATTTTGGAAATGATATAAATGAATTGTATCAAGTAGACTATATCTTTTTGTTACATATCTACAGCCATAAATTAAACTTAGACTTATTGAAGTAAAATTTCATCATATATAGTGTTTGAATCCACTATATTATTAATCACTTAAATTATTTTGATAAAACTCGATATTGATTGACTTATAATCTTAATATAAGCGTAGGCCTATAATCACACCTGTACAAATATATAAATTCTTATAATTTCTCATGGTGCTAGAGAGTTGAAATTTGCTATATTTGTTTTATAAGTGAGTGAGGAATAGAAAAAATAAGGACTCTAATTTAGATTACTTGTGCCCAAAGGGTGAAAATGGTACCCTGTGACACCTACATAATAAATATACATTTTTTTAAGTGTCATTATAAACAAAAAGGAAAACACTTGCATTTTCATTACTTGCGTCAAAGGGAAATTAAGGACTTCAGAATTCCATATGAGCTTTTTAAATTCAACATAATATTGATAGCAATAGCTTAAAAGTAGCTTAGTAGTTTAAAAGGAAAATGGAACCGTGGTAAATGGAACTATTCACAATTGAGTGGAACACAAATCAACCCTGAGCTAAACTAACCACTGACGAAACAAAACAAATGGCAAAATGTAGGCCAGAGAGTGGTATCTCCGCATGCGTTGGCTTGAGATGTGTGTGGCGACCGATTGGTGTTTGAGTGACAGATGCCACTGCTATTGGTTTTCGCGTGGCGTGTAACCATTTGCCACTTGCAGCAAGCTCCATACCACGCCACTTCAGTGTGTAACCTTCCTAACATGACTTTTGTTGTGTAGCTTGTAACAATTAATAAACTTCACTATAAAAAACTGGTTACATTACCCAGAATTGATACAGTATCCTCAATGTAGGAATGTCTCTCGAGAGGAGAGGAAAATAGGGGCTTTGTTTGTTGTGTTTGGCTTCAGCAGTACATCCACAATAAAAACATATAGACCTCACTATTACCATACTTTCGTCTCCATTGTCGACGTGAATAAGAATTAAACCTTTGCAAAAGTGCACATACTTCTAGAATAGGTATAATAAAATAAAAAGTTTGAATACAAATTATTCAAATAGCCCATCACTAATCACCCAATCTTATAGTGAATACCTAAAGAGTCGGTGCAGTAAATTGTAATAATAAAAGGGTGTTTACCAGATCATAAAAAATAGAATTTCTCGACTTTTCGGGGACTCTTTTAGAAGACCTCAAATATAAATTTGGTCACCTTATTTTTAAACAAATCGAAGTACAATATATTGATAGTCTTACGAAAATGTACAGATATAAAAAGCTCTTTTTCTAAGTAATAGTTTAAGAACTGGTTTATTGTGATTGGCAGAACCTATACTATTTATTATACCTATCGATCAAATGATTGGACCTATTAAGTGAACTAAATAAATTGAACCGAATTTTTAAGAGTCCAGCTATTCCGAAAATCCGCCTATTCCGATCAAAGTTCAGAAAAATTGCCATTTTTTAAACATAAAAACAGGAGAAACTAAAATGACGTTCGTGAAAAACATACATTTATTGTTATACAAATAAGTTAAATAGAGCCTAAGCTTGATGAAAACGCCTGAAACCAAATTGGAATGAAAGCTGGTTTTGTTTCTTTCACGTTTTCCATCCGTTTTGAGGGAAGGAACCTACCACAATAAGCTTCTGGTGAAACGGATACCGGGTCCTTCAGAAAGAAGGAAAGATTAGATACAACTAGGTACTAGTAGTGTTGTTGCCACCTGTTAGTTGCTTTCATAAGTTTTTCTCCTTCGTTTTCGTTATTTCGAAGGAATTTTTTTCTCGATCTTTTTTCAAGATAATGCAGTACTAACGGACAGACCGCGGGATGACAAAACGGACAGTTCAAACATCCTATCCGTTTTTAGAAAAAAACGGAATCGTAAAGCAACGGAAGGAAATAACCCCGGATGATGTAAACCTACACTAAGGCGAGGTCAAAAGCATTTGCCGCGTCTACGTGGGATATGAGTTCAATTTGAGCATTCACTAGCCGACTTGTTAAGATCTAATTTACGCCTTAACAAGTCAATACGTTGATACTATTCATGAAATCCGCCTATTCCGAATTACCGCTAAACCGAACAGTGTTCGGTCCCAATTAGTTCGGAATAGCAGGACTCTAATGTAGATTTGAATTGCCACTCGTTTTAACAAGGGTGTTCGTACGATAAAGAACAAACTGTGGGGGGCGGGAAATTATACTTCAGGCAGGGTGAGCTTAGCCAACAAATCGTGACTTTTTGGGACTGGTAGTCACTCTGAATAAACTACCGTTATTGCTGTTTGTTTTTGTTGTTTTGAATCGTATATACATTTACTAAATTTCACCTACCTGGTGACAAACAATACAATGTGAAAAGAATACAAACTTGACAAATTTTAAATGCAGTATGATTAAAACAAGATAGTACATGAGAGCCTACCACTGCACCAAACTATTCACAGGAATGACCTTCCTCCAACAAGAACCAAACAAAGAACTTCAGAATATAATTTCAAATAATAATTATCTATAACTTTCTTGCAAAAAGTTTTCATTTGCCTAAAAATATTTCTTTTTTCTTTTTAAATTTGTTGTCATTACTTTTATCATATATAAACTTTGTAAAATTGTTCTTTATAATTATAACTATACATTTTTTATGAAACAAATCAGTAGGCCTACTTATTTGTATTTACCATAGTTTTTCACGACAGGTGATTGTATGGAAGTAGGTAAAATTATAAGGTAAGTGAGAAGCACACCATTATTTGTTGTAACTTTCTGAGTTAAATGTAGCTAAGCAGTAATTTGTGGATCTACTTTTAGTGGAATTGGTTGTACCGCCAAGCCAGGCTTGAGGAGAAAGTAGAAGGGCTGACACATTCCTGGTTTGAGGCTACTGTACCAGTTGGTATTTTAATTGGCAGCACAGGAAATTTGTGGAATTAGGTTATGTAGCTGCCCCTAGTCACACACTTTTCCATAAAATTTTCAAATTGAAATAACATGTAAATTTCTCTAATACCCTGCACCCTTCTAAATTTAGAAATGAAGCTATTATTTTTTTACATTATAAAATTCCATTAATAAAACTAACCACTCATAATATTTTTAGATTGCAAAACAAACATAACTAACACATACACAATGTTCTTTTTAAAACAGATAAAATATAATAGTCCAAAAATAAACAGCTGTTTCAAGGGCATAAACAATGATAAGCATTATCAGCTCCTTACAACAATAGAAGTGTTTGGTCTACAATTTTAGCTTGTGCATTATTAGGTTGCTTTTAACCTTTCTTTGTGATAGTCTTATTTATTGTAATATATGTGATTTCATAAACGAGATAAATAGATGAAATAGTGATGTTATTAAAATAATAAATCAAATACTTATATTAAAAATTATATGAAACAGACATGAAATACTTATTGGTATGGAATAAAATATTTGTTAAACAGGAATAGTGATGTGGGCCGGGCATATGCCCAGTGGGCTGGTCGTTTAAAAATTGGCATATGCCCGGGCACTTGCCCAAAGCAATTTTAAGCGCCCAAAAACTGGGCATTTATAAAAAAATTTAGTTTAAGGCAGTTTTAACTATTATATTTCATGTTTTAATAATTATTATAGTTCATGTTTTTAATCTTTAACTGCCTTTAACATTTTAAGGGAGGGGGTCATTATCAAGAGATAAGTTGACAAACAACTTAAACCATTAAAATAAACCCCTAAAACTTGTAATATTTTCAATGTGGTGTTTTGAATAAACATTTTATTGCAAAATTGTTAAATAATATCTAATTTACTAACTGCTACTTAAGCAGGTTTCTACTCTGGAAGTCATAAATGTGTGCATAAGGTAAATTTATAATGAATCAATGAATAATTGAATTTATAGTTTAGTATTAAGGTTTTGTTAATAAAAAAAGTGCTTTTTAACAGCTTTGTATTTCAATAACATGAAAAGGCACTTATAAAATAATTATTTTCATTTTGCTTTTATATGGTCCAACACTGGTTTAAAAAAATATATATAATTATGTTTGTTGTACAAATATTCATGTTTTTACTTAGGCCTACCAATTTTTACAAAAAAACAACCAAAACAACTAACTTTTTACTTGAGGTAGGTAGGATAGTCAAGAATTAAGGTGGTAGTTACATATGAAAAAGATGGATGATTGTGGAGGCATTGGCCAACCACTTCTGGGAGGAAAGCCATAAGTAATTATTTAAAGGAATTGAGTACGAAGACCTCAAGTATTGATTACGCCCATAATGATTTAAGACTGATTCCTCTTGTGTAATATACATATGTATAATTCTATATTTACATTAGCCAGATATTGTTAGTAAAAACAAACCTATAAAGTTTATTTTCAGTCTAAATTATTTCCCCTTGTTGACAAGTGAGAGTCAACACTTCCTACTAATAAAATAACATATTATACAAGTAATTATTTATTTTAATATAAGCTTTTATGTAAATATGTATAGTAAGAGGTTTAAAAAGTTATTTAGAAGAGTGGTCTTCAAATTAATTTCCATTAATTAGGTTTATTAGACTTTAACTGTATAAACGCCCGGGCGCTTATGGATTTTGGGCGTTTATTTGGGCATATGCCCTGGGGATTTGCCCCGACATTTAAACGCCCAGGCGTTTTACATCACTAAACAGGAAGTCAGAGTTATTTTTAGTTAATGAAAAATAGTATGTGAATAAACACCGTTGACCTGAGAGGTGTTAGCCCAGTCAAATGTCACATTGGAACTTACATTAAATGGAGCATTAATGATTTTTGGACAGGTGTTTCAGACCATTACTGGGACTACAAATCCAGATTTGAAACCCTCAAAAACCTGTGCTCGCAGAATGGCGGTCGAAAAACTGTTCTTTTTTCTAACTTTTTCGGTTTTTGTTAAATATCTCCTAAACTATACGTTTTTTTGGAAACAATCCTTCTTAGCTTTTAAAAAGTATTTTACATTTGCTACAAAATGAAATCACCCCATTTCGTTTCACCCCACAATTCATTACATTGGGATCGAGCTTCCTGAAAAATAGTTTGTTAAATATGTACATCCAAAATTCGTTACACCGCTGCAAAATCTTTGGGACCGGGACTTGGGTTCGTGTCATCGCCATTTATTAAATCAAGATCCGACTGTATGTACAACATACCAGAATAAAGACTTTAATTTTTGTTTTAGCACATAACTAAATTAGCAAAATGAGTAACCAGAACTTGTAGAGCTGTATCGAAAAACAAATTTATTTCTTTAAAAAATATGTTTAGGCCTATATAAGTACAGTTTAACACAGAAACTGAATCTAAGATTACACAAACCTCAAATGCATACTCTTTGGTTGGCGCTGAGCCAGTTTGAGTGCTTGATTGCTTTGGTCCATTGAAATTCACCGGACTGGTCTGAGAATGAGCTGGACATTTACACCTATGACAAAAAGAACTTACAGGTATGGGTAACTAGAGACCTACTGGGGATTTGAATGTTATTACATTAGAATGGAAGTTTCACATTGTGAAGTGTAAAAACATCAACTTATACTCTACAGGACTTAATAAATCTTATAAACTTTTCACAAAATACAGGGAATTTCAAAAATTGTTTAACTAAATGTTTTTGCCAAAATCTGTAGCTTATAAAATTATATGATGGTCAAGAGAATAACTGTCATTTCCATTCTTTCCAGATTAATTTCAAACATATTCCTAAACGTAAATCTTTACTCCATCGTTTCACATAGGTTATACTTTAATTATTTATGAAGGTTATGGGTTTTGTTATTATTCAGTCGATATTTCCACATAATTTACTAACCATTGAATTGAACATACAAATTGCATGTCATTTTTTAGTTATTGGTACATTTGTATGCTTGAAGTTGTTGAATTGGTCCTGTTTGTGTATTTGTTTGTATTGTTGGTTTATACTATTGTTATTATTGTTTTGGAGTTTTTTTGTACAATTGATTTTTAGGTATGTTATTTGCTATTGTTGGGTTTATGTTAGTATTGTTTGAACTGTATTATAGAACTAAGCTGTTATTATTGTAATGATGTTTGCTATACGCCATGTGGAGTTTCTGTAATAAATAAATAAATGAAATGAAATGAAAATGAAACATGAAAATATTATTTACTGTATAACTATCATGTTTTATGTAACTGTGTTACAAAATATTAACTATGTTGAAGCCAACATGGAGATTCAACAGTAAACCAGCTTGTTTTTATGAGTAGGCCCTAAGTACCAGGGATATTATAATCTAGTTTTAGTTTTTTTTAATAATTGCCTTACTTCTATGCTTGTTTGGCTGATGGGATTGTCCGCTAACTTTATGAACAAGGCTTCAATTATCTTTCGCTTGTATAGTTACTTTCCCGGTGTATTCTTTTTGCCTCTTCCCAGTTAAAAAGTGAAAGGCTGAATTTGTGATTGTTTTACCAATATATGTTCTGCAATTTTTGATTTATCGACTAGGGAACCGTGGGGTATTAACTCGGTCGAGGGCTATCTAACCTCGGTCTGTCAACATGTTTTGCCGTCAGGTGAGTGTGTTTTCTTATAGTGTGTTTTTCACTTCTCTGTTTCAGCTCTGAGAGATGGAACACGTAGATATTTCAGGTTAGTGATTTTAATACACCAATGATGGCAAATGTCCAAATAATTAATAAAAATGCTTCTGAACTACATTTTTTGTACAGGTGTAGCAATAACTTAACTTTCATGACATATTTTTTAAATAAATTAATATTTTAACACAAAAAAGCATACAACGTTAGCTTTAGCTCTTAACACACTGAAAGACTAGTCTCTTTGTGATAAACCTCATCTTGCGGTAGTTTTATGGTACTCTAACTTCACTAAGTTAGACACCCGATACCATAAAGATTTTTAAAATAACAACGTTACTTTATTTACTGCCAAAACAAATAACTGGATTTAGGTCATGAGGTATTGCCACTGTTAAATGAGATATTAAGGTTTTAAACAGAACAAACCAAGTAGCTGACTAAATCTCCCTTTAGGGATGTTAACTAATAATTCTGAAATTACTACTTTTACCTTACAGCGAATCTAGTTCCCGACTATTGATTTACCTGTGCCAGACCTTTTAGAAGGGGGTTTATGCAGAAAATAATTGTAGGGATAACTTACTGCAGTATTTAGTAACATACAAGTCAAGCGGAGGATCAAGAGCTTATTTTTAAACCCTCCAAGAGCTGACTATAATACTCATCAGTGCTAGGCATTTTTAAGGCGGCATGCATGTATATTTAAAAAAATATATAGCAATTCTTCTAAAAGTAAAAATAGACTTATTATATATATATCATTATAATCAGAAAAGCATGAATTTTATATTTAATCTTAATATAATTGTCATACTTTTAATCCTAGATATTCACAGCTGTTTATTTTGCACAATTTAAAAATTGAAAAATTTATTTTTCAGATATCCACCCACTAAAAATAATTTCACAATGTCACTGTATAAAGTCCAAGACATACAAAAGTTGCACAATTTCATGCTGAACAAAAAAATGTAAAACTGTAACACTCTACTTTTCCAAACAAATTATTGTGGTTCATTGCAAGAAACAAAACTGTCTAGCGCAGACACAGATGTGTGCACTAAAACAGCTGACTTTACAATGCTACCAAAATTACATTTTTTAAAGTATCGATTTTAAACTTTATACTATACTGTAGTAATCGATTTCTGACAAAACCATATAAGAAACTTTCAGATTGAATGAAAAATGACGATTTGTAAAACTGTTTAGTAAAACCTCTGTAGAAAAGTCGCAATGCGATTTTAGCACTACGGACTGATTTATAATGATTGCAAATGCGACTTAGAGGGTTAAATCAGGAACCAAATGGAGAGGTTTGAGGCTCTGAGTACAGTTTTTACTGATTTATGTAATTTAGGTTTTCAATGATACTTTGAGAAAAATTCTATTTTTGTGTCGGGTATAGCCCCCGTACTAGCCTTTTATAGCAACAATTGCAACCATAAATCGATTATTCGTAATGTTGAGCAATTAATTGTATATAACTCATTTTTAAATTACAGTACTGCAACTATATTTTTATATTATTATATATTTTAGGCCTACATGAATATTTGCTTTTAGTTATTTTGAAAATCTAACAACATAAGTTCTCTGATTGTCATGACATGTAACAATAGGCCTAATATTTACTTTGTAATCTTAGGCTAAACTATTGACTCAGCTCAGATAACAGTCTAAGAATAAAAATTATATACTACTAAGGCCATTCATATTTTTTATACAAGCTATGTCAGTCCAAATACACTTTAGATTATGGTTTGAACATTTGAGCATATTAACTTAAACTAGGGGCTCTGCCCCTGGACGCTTGGCGTCCCAACCCCGCCTCAGGTGGCTGCTTCGCTTCGCTCACAGTTGGAAAACTCGCTAATCTTTGGCTCGTTTGTAACTGGGTGACCGAGCATCTCTCAGTATTTTTAACATCTGAGATTAAAACTATAATGTATCTATTCGAATACTTAGTGACTTTAAAGGTGGTATAAAAAGAAGTTGTATCTATTCGCCTTCTAAGTGACTTGAAAGGTGGTATAAAAAGAAGTTCAGAGTTTAAATTTTATGCGCATTTATCAGAGTTTATGCGCATTTGTGCAGACATAAGACCTAGCGCATTTGATTCCTGACGTCAACCCCTATATATGCAAATTTTCATCAAAATCGTTAGAGCCGTTTTCGAGATCTGCGACAGATACGAAGATAGATATACAAAAAAATTGCTCATTTAAAGTAATAGGATATATGTTAATAATTATTTAACTTTAGCACAATCCCAACTGGAGGTACATGTTTTACAAATATTACAACATTGTTTAGAGTTACAATAAGAAAATACATGCCTTTTATGGGACAGTCCTACTTTAGCAAGTCTTTTCAACCATCCAATTAGTTTGTCTTATGTCCCATTTATCAGATTTTTACATAAATTGAAAAAAATTTAAACAATTTTGTATATTATACTCATAAATTATTTAAAATTATTATTTAACTAAATATTTCCACGAACAGTAGATGTATTTAAATGTGAAAAACAATCAAATGAAATGGTGTTTTGAAGATGGGCGCAATTTTACTAAACAACTCTATGCCAACAGAAATGCAATACAAAAAATATCCTGAAGATCTAACTTTAGTCTTTAATCACAGTACTTATGTTTACCTGTATTCAAAATTTAACAGTAAAATGTAAAACAAGGTTGTTGTCTGCAAAAAATATCAGCCGAGGGTCGTACCGTATAATAAATTTATGCCTGAAGATAAAACTAACTTTTACATTTTCCCATTTCTACTGTGTGGTTAGTTTGACCTCATAAAGTCTTATCTTTTCTCATAGTTTATATTTTTGGCTATTAATAATAAAACCAAAGTTTTATTGCTAGACATAACCTACTGAAATATAATTCTAAATTTAATTTAATTGTTCCAATAGCATAATGTATCCATTTTTCACAAAAGGGGACGAAAATTACCACTGCCATTTATCTATGATTTCTTAAGATGTCCCTTTTTGTCTCTTCTAGATTATGGTTAACTTTCCATAGTAGGTACTGTATATTATAATTAGACGAAATTTTGGAATACCACTACCGACCAAGTGGACGAAGCCTTGAAATACTTTTTCTACCAAGGCTGAGTTGCAACTTAAGAAAATGAACCTAAACCAACTTAGTCCCCAGACAAAGTATGTTTCCTGTTTGTAACCATATACAAATCAGTAGCAATTCTTACTTTCCTAAGCAAAAGATCTTCAGCCATGCTATTTTAACAAGTAATCAAGTAAGATCACCTTATATCATCCTACTCAATGAGATATGGACTAGGCCTATTATTACTAATCTCCAAGAATCGAATCTGATATTTTTCACTTAAGAACGTAGGCTTGGCCTATATTACTATACTGGAGGGGAACCAATGAGATTATTTAAATAGGCAAACATTACACCACAGAAATTACAGCTGATATAATTGCCAAATTGTTGAATTTACAAGACTAGCCTATTTAGCTCCTTGACATTTTGGTAAATGTTAGGTTAACTCATAGGCCCGTATTTATGAACGCAACTTGAACAGCGCCTTAACTTAGCTCAAGACCTACTCGGCTAAGGAGCTCAGATAATGTTAGGTAATATCTAAGATGATAATTAATAATTAGAAATAATTTGACAAGTTATTACGTCAAAAATTAAATCGCTTGTGAGTAGGCCGATTTATGTGATATTATACAAAAAGATTATCTGGCTAATTATTACAGCTGAATACCTTACATGCGCCCCACATTTTGTTTTTAAGTCTATTTTATATTATTAATAGGGAAACCCCTGTGTGCTCCGCACCCCAACCTCGAACGGAACCTTCTAAAAACATATGTTATGTTTTATTTATAATAAAGGTGTAGGATTATTAATAACCTCAAAACTAAGATGGTAAATAATGTTAAATATTCAAATCAAATTATTTCTTATATTTTATAGCAGCAGTTATAATAATGGTTAAAATGTCTACTTTTTAAAACCCTAACCTAAAAGCTAGAAATACAAAAATAATTGCTTCAAATTTTGAAATAAGCTGTTAATGGAAATATTGGAGCAATATCGGTTCAGTAGTGCCAGAGTTTACCCCCTACATACAAAGAAACAAACACAAAAAACAAACTTTACCTCTTTATAATATTAATTAATTAATAATGAGCTACTATAGCATAATTAAACATAAAACTTACGATGCATTAGATATAACTTGCATCAAGTCAATAATCCTCTTCCTTGGCAACATCTTGTAGTCTGTCTTGTAGACGTGAAAGTACCAATTCAGTAACTATTTAACTAAAACTGAATTCGTAATCAAAATTGTTTTACAACAGCCTTGAACTCAAAAACAAAAACAAAGATAACACTAATTTAACCTGATAACTGATAAGAAACTACGTCACCTTCGTAAATTTATCAAAACTGTTGTTATGGTAATATATTTACAATTATCTGATGCCTTTTTGGCTAGTTCACAACCCTTAACAACAATAAGAAATTAATAGATGTTTGTCAACTAATATAAAAGCGAGTGTACGTCCGTACGTACGTAACATCACAGATAAAAGAAACTACTAGTTTCTTTTATCTGTGTTACATAATATAACAGCTGATTTCGCCCATCATCTGTAACAATTCTTAAAACAAACCCAGCTTGAGCTTAGATTATACTTTGAGGTTATGTTTACAATTTCAATCATTATAATTTCTTGTGAAGTTGATTTTTTTAAATAGGCTATGGCTATGAGTAGTAGAACTATAATAATGTTTGCTATAATCTATCTATATAAAAGCGAAATGGCACTCATTCATTCATCAGCAGAACTAAAAATCTACTGAACCAAATGAGTTCAAATTTGGCATGCATGTTCAGTTGGACCTTTAGACGCGCACTATGAACGGATTTTGAAAACATCCCAAAGATACGCCCAATATTCGCGTTTTTCTAGCGATTTTTTGCGTTTTCTCAGCTTTTTCGAGAACTAATTGGCAGAAAATGTTGAAATTTGGTACTTAGGTTCGTTTAAGGCCTAAAAGTAATCTGTTAAAAAATGTTTGAGATTCTCCCTAAATTACGCCAGAAATATTTTTTTTTTTGCATTTTTCCTTGCGTTTTCAATGCGTTTTTGATCATCCTCAAATTACGCTCGAACGGATTGGAATGCAATTTGGTATGTAGCTTCCTCTAGGGCCTTAGGCGCTCTCTAAGAAAGGGTATGAAAAATTTCGAAATTTTAGGAGGGGTTTGGGGTGATCAAAGTTTCTAAAATCATAATTTCAGATCTTTTATTATTATGACAATAGTGCTTTTATTATTTAAGATCTATATACCACTCACTAACTGAACACTTCAAAAGATTACAATTACGTTAAAAAGACTGAAAATACTAACCACCACGGGCAACGCCGTACGTGTCAGCTAGTACGTTATATTAATGACTTTATTTTATATTGTCTTACTGTAGTGTATTTCATTAATTTTTTCCTTGTATTTTTAGTTGTAAATTATTTTTAAATGTTTTATTTTTGTAAACGTACCGGTAAAAAATTGTGTCTAATCGTAGAATTGTGTTCTTTTAAGCCTTATAGTAAAAAGTAAAAAATGTGTATTTTTCCATTTTTTGTAAATATAAATTTTTTTGTCTAAACGTTGTTTTCTTCTAAAAATACTGGTTATTTCAAAAACGGAACATCAGCTTTAATCCTTAACGGCAACATCCACTCATAATTTTAATCTTTCAATTACCGTTTAATATTAGTTAGTTTTTTATACAAATATTTACTGTTTCCGTACAATCTTATTATAATATAGGTGTATAATTAATTATAACATCAAAGCTAAGATGGTTAACACAGTTAAATGTCCATTCATTGTAAATACATTCAATAAACATAAAATGTTGGTTCGTCAGTATAGGCCTAACCTAAAATTATTGTGTGTATGTTTATTTATTTTACCTGCCTTAACGGCAACATATATACAATAATTTTAGGTAAGGCCTAGACTGACGAAACAACATTTTATGTTTATTGAATGTATTTCAGCGCTTGACGAATGACGATAATCTGAACTACGGTACGCCCGTACACCGGACGGAACCGATTGTATCTTAATTTAAATTGATGAACCAAAAAACATGTTTTTGGATGTATTTACATTCATTGCCATGCAACCAATTTGATAACTCTTTTTCGTTACTCGTATTTTATATTCATCATTGCCATAGCAACCAATTAATAACACTTTTTTCGTTACGCATTACATGTTCTATTTTGTTTTTTGTTAACTCCTACCGCAATAACCGGTTATTTTCCAATAACCGCCAATCCTACTTCGGTAACATTCGTTCATCTTCGTATAACATATAAACATATTCGATTATTAATTATTTCTCCACTATAATATTAATAACTTCTAAATAATTTATGTGATCTATCAATATGAAATAAAAAAGTATCTTTCTTTAAATATATAATAACGTTTATAAATAATTTTTTTTACAAATAGATCTATAGTTTTATAATCCTTATAATTCTACACATTTACCGAGTTAAAAATCCACGTCGGCATAGTTAGGGAGGCCTAGATAAATGCAACATTGAAACGTTTTTAATTCTCTGTTCTTTAACAGGTTAAGTCCCAGAGTAAGTTTGCTTAGATTAGTTCATAAACCATGTGCATCATATGTGGTGCTCACATTATGTTCCCTACAGTGCGTGTGTATCAAATCTGCTCACTAACTTTTGACATGTTCAAGGCTTTATGAATCGTATTTGCTGCACGTTTTCAGCCTTTTAACATGACATGTATAGCTTTTATTGCCTGGGTTATGATCAACATAAAAATTGTTTTGGGTTGTGGTTATCGGTTCCCCTGTTCCCCATCCCTTCCCCAATTAATTGTTTACATTAGATGCAGTTTTCATCACGAATGTTTCGTTGAAATTTGAAAATGGAGGGTAAAGATATTAGAAGTGAAGATATATAAATGGATAATTATTTTAGTAATTCAAACAGTTATAATCTGTCAGTTGTAGCTCATGTATCACTGAGGATGACGACTTTGTCGTTGAAACGCGTTTGATAATTAAACCTATGTGAGTGAGAATTATGTTATTTTTATTTTTTAAATATAAATTCCTTCTCACCCGTCGAGCTCAAAGTGTATTTTATAACATCCCGAAAGACCTTTACTTTCCATTATTATAGAAGTAAACAATTATTATAGGGAAATAAGGAAGATCAAAGTTTAAACTGACGCAATCGGTCGATCACCCCTCTTACAGTCCGACTCCATCGGAAGTTGGAAGTCGGATCATTTTGTAGACTGATCTGGGACCCCAATTCATCCGATCATCCAACTCGTCGTCCGTCAAACCCATTCACGTTCCTACATCGGGCATCGGACATTGAATCGGACTACACATCGGACCGTGAATGGCTAGCTTAAGCCCGTGATAGACTATTTAAGGATTCGCAGTATTCATAGTACTGTAATGGTAAAACGATAAATAATTTGTACAAGTAATTGCCTCACTTCTTCCTCATACATAATTTGTATACAAGTAAAAGTTATGTATCTATTTAAAAAAGCTTTCCTTAAACGTAATTTGTATACTACTAGTACACTATATGAAGAAGAGAAAATATCAGTACGGTACTACAAAATTGCAACAATCCAACTGTCTTTAGGTCTAGAAGTAAATTTGTTTAAATCCATTGAAATATTGTGTCTAACAAATATAACACAATGTTACAACACTTGTAATGTTTTATCTACTAATCTGTTGGAGCGGAATTACACAAACGTATTCACACGGGCGTGAATACTGTACTACCCTACTAATTGAACCAGTGGGTAGTTGGCCACTTAGTAGTTATTGGTATCGTTGAGTACGGGTGAGTAGAGGTTCACACACGAGTCAGGTTAGTTTAATGCCGGAAGCCTTTATATACCAGATGTCCCGGATCCACAAAAAGGAAGCTTGAGCTTGAGAAGAAAGATAATGAGCCAAAGAAGGTGTGGGTGAGAAAATGGATAAACAGGCTCCCCAATATGGGCGCATCAAAGTTCCTGTGCATTTCCTTTGATCGTTTTTGGAACATTTCATTTTGGTTCAAGCAAAAATGCAATAGTCAAAATAATAACCAAAACAAACCTGGAAGCGAATGAGACTATAAAACTGGCATGCTAGTAAAAGTATTCAGACTAGGAGAGTGGTATAAACTAGTAGAAAATGTAAAGAGTGGGGGTAAGTAACCCGCCTATGGATGATTAAGTAACCCTGAGGGAAATCTACTGGAAAGACCACTACCCACCAGGCTAGTTCACTAACCGGTAGAGTGCACTAGCATAACTGTTCAGACTAGGCGAGTACTAGCATGCCATCTTCTGTCACCTACCCTGTACTAACCATTTCTAGGTACAGTAGTAGTAATCTACTATTACTGGGTAAACATGAAATTTTATGATATTTTACATGGCCGTGTGAACCCGCCTTTAGGTTACTTGCCAATAACAATTGGGATTCCCAGCAGTCATAAGACTAATTTTGAATAAGCTTAATGAGTTTTCCGCGTGTCATTCCACTCCCCATCCTTTATTAGTCCTGGAGTCACAGTAGTCTTAGGAACACACTAAAGTGACACTGTTAAGGAAAAACCAACTTGGTAAATCCAACCATAGAGTGTACAAAATCTTTTCTAATGTAATGTAACATAGAATTCCAGCTGTGCTAAACAGGTAAACATTTGATCTATGTTCCCGCCTAAACTTTAAAGAAATAATTGACTTATTTATGAAATTATGCAGACGATACGCATGTAATTTCTGAGCTTTAGGAGTAAAAAGTGAACAACAGTAAATAATAAACTAGTGTTATTAATATTGCTTTTCATTTTTTAAGAACTCATTTCGTTTTAACTGATTTGGATAATATTATTATTATGACGACCAGTAACCACAGCACCCCGAAAGTGAAAGAATTACAATTTCCTATGTCAAGAGTAAAAACTATTATGAAAAGTTCTCCTGACGTAGAAAATATTGGACAAGATGCTTTACATTTAGTTACAAAAGCAACTGTAAGTGTTTAAATTTTGAGGCGTAGGTATGATTAGGATATTGTAGACAAATATATAATGTAGTAACACATCAGGATTCTTATTAAGTAAGCTATCAATAATACATTTTTGCAGGTTAGGTTTTTCTCAATGTCATTGTATATTGTGGTAGGCCTACACATTGCAGTATGAACTATAATAATATAGAGTGCAACTAATTTTCAAATTACTCTTATTAATTATATTAGCTTTATACTTGTACTATTTTAAAATTACTGTGATATATTTAGTCAACTTGTGATATATACCTGGTGCTCCTAGGTATATGTAAACTTAAAACCTTAATTGTAATACTTCTAATATAGCAATTGAGAGAAATTACTGTATATGCCATATTGCTGCAAGATTGCCATTTGTCAAACTATGCAAAAAAATCATTAGAACGTAACGTAAAAAATACAAAAACAAAACGTAGCGTAGATTTACTTTGGGGGTTATGTTTACAACTTCAATCAATATTGTGAAGTTAATTTTCTTAAAATATGAGTTAAAGAACTAATGTAGGCTATAATACCTTATAAGATTTGCTTTGAGGTTGTAAACTGTATACTATATAGGCCTACAACCTTTTATCATCATTATATTCGTTCATCCAAATTTAAAGAAGATAATATATACCTATTTGTTTAACTTCGGAAATATTCGTACATCTTTGTATGAAATTAATTTCTTCACTGTAATGTTAATAACTTCTAAATCATTTGATCTAGGCCTATCAATATGAAATAAAAAGCAATTAAAAGATAATACAGTATTTCTATCTTTCTTTAAATAACAAAATTTAACAAATAGGCCTACAGTTTTATAATCCTTATAATTGTACACATTTACCGAGTTAAAAATCCACGTCTGCATAGTTAAGTAGACCTAGAAAAAGTCTGTTGTTTGTAAATAGTATTTTTTAAATGATGTATTTATGATGCGAATTTAATTAACCTGCCTGCTGCCTGTGATTTCTCACGGGGGCTTACTAGTGTAGCAATAAAGCTAACATGAAACTGAATTTGCTGTTTATAATTACATCCTTTATATTAGTACGGAGTTTCATCAGGAAACTGTAGGCTACTTACATTAAATTACATATCAAATCATACAAGTCATTAATAACAGCTATGTCACATTAATTATTATATTTAAAACAAATCTTCCATCAAATATGTTTCTTGTCCAATATTGATAAGGACAACACAATATTGTCTATATTGATAAGGACAATTGTCTAATATTGTAGCTAATCCTTACAACACACTTTACTATAATAATAGGCCTATGGCTATTTCATTTGTGGAGATATTTCATAAAACGGATTTGATAACTAAACAAGCCATTTAGTAACAGATGTGTTATGTTTCAGGAGCTTTTTGTTCAACATTTTGCGAAAACAGCATATAAAAACAGCGATCAAGGTGGCAATCTAGTTTACAAGCATTTGGCAGAAATAGCGCAGAGTGATGAGAACATGACATTCCTTAGAGGCAAGTTTGTGGCTATATTAGTAATTAATAAAGCTTAGGAATTGATTATTTTAAAGTACTCTCCAAAACAGATGGAACTGCTTTTGTACCGATTTTTGTTCAGTTTAGCAGCCTATTTCTTGGTTTGCTAGGTGATGATGACTTATAAGATTTTTATGTAACATTTTAAAATATGTAGATATTGTAGGCTTACTCATATTTATGTTACCACCATAAATATACAAAATCTATGTAGGTTTTAAATAAAATTTATTTGTATTAATAAAAAAA
>JAGFPH010001157.1:232068-248537 GCA_018207615.1 Philaenus spumarius
CCAAAAGAGTACTGATGGTTATACCTGTTTGATCCCAAAAGAGTACTGAGGTTATACCTGTTTGATCCCAAAAGAGTACTGATGGTTAAACCTGTTTGATCCCAAAAGAGTACTGATGGTTATACCTGTTTGATCCTAAAAGAGTACTGATGGTTATACCTGTTTGATACCAAAAGAGTACTGATGGTTACACCTGTTTGATCCCAAAAGAGTACTGATGGTTATATCTGTTTGATCCCAAAAGAGTACTGATGGTTATATCCGTTTGATCCCAAAAAAGTAATGATGGTTTTAATCGTCCCCAACAAACTTCTTTTAATAATCAATTTTACGGCTGTTTACGTTCTCTAATGGTGGTCTTAAGCATTTTTTCAACTGGGGAACGTTCAAAGTAATAAACCTCATTAGACAAATATTAAAAACACATGCTGCATTGAAAGAAGAGGCCGTAGTTGTCCCGCATCCGGTGGGTGGAGCCCAGCACCGCTACGCTTGTCAGATTGCCATTCCCGCGACCTCTACCAGCAAGAGAAAATGGCCGAAGAAAACTAAAACGTTGCTTTGTGTGCTCAAATACAACACGAAGTGAGCGTAAAAGAAAAGAGACTGCTTATGAGTGTACTAAATGTGTTGCGTGTACCCGTGTTTTAAAAATGATCACACTATACAAAAAATCTAAAAAAAAATAATGTTTAGTTTTACGGCTAGAAGGTAAAAATAACCCATTATTTTGGTATTTTATAACGTTTAAATACATTGTGAAAAGATGAAACTAAAAAGTGTTCTTTACTCCCTGGTGTCCATTAATGATAATTTTGCTTACTCTTATAGTCCCTACTAAGGTTGACAGTTATAGCCGTCAGTACTCTTCAACAGATTAATAACTATCGACTCTATAAATATAATGAAAAATATTTGCAATGAACCTAAAATAGGTATTTATTGGGATAACTTCACTATGTATGATTAAGAATGAGAAACCTAATAATTTGGTTAGTATTTGTACCTGCGTTATAAAAGTCATATTATTGTTAAAATAATTATTATTTTTGATTTAGAAATCTTACCAAGAAAAATCACTGTTCGAGAATATCGTCAAATAATAAAAGAAGCGGAAGGAAGTTCGGAATCAGAAGAGGATGAAGATTCATCATGAAACACTTCATTGTATTAAACTTCAATATGTATATTTATTATAATATTTTTTTGGTACAAAACATTTGTTACTTAGTTGTATTTAATACACGATCAATAATTGTCTCCTACATCATGTCCAACTGAAACAAGAAAACACAAAAGAGTTAGAAACTGGCTTTTCATAAACTAATACTTATTCAAGATCAGTAATCAGTAAGAATATGAGCTTTCCTTTGCGAGGATAATCCACAGTGAATCAACGAATCGGTCAAAGATCACACACTAAAATATTTACGTTTTTCCTCTCGTATATTCACACATTCGAATGTAACTTTTAATGTGGGGTTAAAAGTACCTCATGTTTGTTTTGGTTTGACAGATTCAGTCCAAAAGTTAATAGGTATCTAAAACTTTAATGTAAGAACCTCAGGATAAATTTCATCTGTCTAGAACAGGGCACATTCCCAATTTGTTTTATATTTATGGCGAAAATTTTAATATCACTCTAAATCTCAATGTCGAGTTTTACGAAAAAGTATTTCTTTTTTATGAGAAAGTATTACATGTAAACCAGATGCAGTGTATAATTAACAGAACAAAACATTTTTATACTACATGTTTTGAGAGTTTGGATTTTGGGAGACAAAAAGATGTATAGAAGTTTTTAACTACCATAGGGTTTAAAATGTTATCCTACGTTGTGCAGTTTAGTTATTTGTTTAAACCATTTTAAACATACAACTGAGTAATCATAGTACACAAACCCCTCTTATCCTCTCCATTCTTGAAAGTAACGCGTAGTTAATTCTGAGGGTGGTTGAATAGAGAATTCTTAGGGTCAAAGTAAAGGAAAAAAGTACTTGGAAAAATATGTCCGGAAATGGTTCTTTTACCCGACAAAGTCATAAACGGCCCACTCCCAGGACTATAACCTGAGGTCTAGGCCTTCTCTCTTCTCTTGATATTTGTTAAGCCTTGATAATGGACATCTGTAAAGTACCCGAAACGTGGGCTGTAATCAACGTGCGGACAATAGTGACGCGGACGATCTCCAAAGACTCAAGAACATCACAATGGAAACGTGTTTTTATAAATAAATGAGATATGATACAAAATGATTACTGTATTTTAAAATTAGGTTAAGCCTGTGACCAATCTAATTAGAGATGGGTCATTCGTGAGTGAAAAAATCTAAAAGAACGAATCTTACTAAACAAGTGATTCAATCGTTTACATAAAAGCAACGGTCTCGCTCACCTTTTACTATTCTCCTTTTGCTTTTCCTCTCCCAACTCATTCCCACTCCTCAGCCCCCACCCTCCCCAATTGACTCGACATCGTTCGAACTACAAGATCAAAGATTATTTTGAGTCTTTAGTGAACGAATCTGTACGTGAACAAGTGAATTTGAATCTTCGTGAGTTTGGTATATCACTGAATCTCAAGTGAGCCAGTGAATAAGGTAACGAAAATTTCATTACGACTCTAGATTTAACTACAAGAGTAGGACTCATTTTTGTTTTGTTTCTTTAAGACTCTTCCAGGAATCAATTAATTTAGGTAATTTTATAATTGTTTTATTTTTTTAAGATACTATGATATTAACTGATAAATTAAGCAATGTTTAATATTTAAAGTTTAACGTACAGTATTTACTAGTCCTGGCAAGTGATTTCAAATTAAGGTTAAAGTTTGAAAAGCACATGAATGCATTTCAATGAATAAAAAGGGTTTATACACATATCAGAATGTTTTTTTTAATTTCAATAATTTTGAATTTTATTTAGTAAAAAAAGAATATTATTTTATTAGTGAATGATTTGCTCTCTTTATTTTCATTTCAATTCAATAATTTTGTTTATATTTTGAATTTTATTTGTAAAAAAATAATTTTTGAAAGACTTCTTCAATTATTATATATTTATAGTATCTTATAAAAGAAAAACAACTTTGTATAATGAGATCTATTAATTATGAATCAGATTTGTAATTTAATCATGCAAATTAAATAATGAAGGCTTCTATTGTTAATTGTATGATACTTATACTGTATTTAATTATGTCACTTTTATAACCTCAATTAATGAACAAGATCCAAAAGAGTTGTTTAGTTAGATGAAAAACTTGCCAACCTCTAGATGTAATAGATCGCTTGAATTTAGTGGCCGTGACAACACAGATTGGATGTATTTGTATCTGTGGCCAAGTGTTATTGTTTTTAATAATCATGAATTTTTAATGTCACAGATAATTTAGTGTGATTTACAAAATAACCGTAGTAGATGAACAAACTTGCCAATCTCTAGATGTAATAGATCGCTTGAATTTAGTGGATTTTATAATAATCATGAATTTTTAACATCACAGATAATTCAGTGTGATTTATAAAGTAATCATAGATTATTCCAAATAAAATTATGATCCTTATTTTTTTTCTAATCTCTTGCAACCTAGACGTCAGTCTTAATAATAAATTTTAAATTCAAAGTTATTCTAAAGAATAACAACAAATAATAAAAAACAACTTTTCAAGACTTATTTAAATCTTGATTTGTATATAAAAATGTTTTTAATGTGAATATAAATGTAATTTAACTGAAATCTTTAATTAAACATGTTTTGGTTTGAGAGACAGATAAGGAGGATAATTTAAAAAAAGAAAAGATTTGTAAATTTATGATCCTATGTATTGTAACTATTTAGAACACTTACCAGGTCTTCAGCGTCCATTGCATCATCAAATCCATTTTCTGGTTCTTGTTCTTTTATTTCATTAAATACTTTTGCTTCTTCAATGTTAATGTTACTTTTTTCACTCTCTAGTTTGTTAATCAATCCTAAGTTTTCTGTGAAAAATGTAAAATAAATCAATACAATTTTAAACATCTTCATATTTAGACTTTACACGTAAGAAGTATAAATAATTATAATGGAGAAGGAAGTATATAAAGTAAAGCGAGGAAGGTATATTACACTCTTGATTTAATGCGGCATATATATGCTACCATGGCTTGGGAGAAAAATAATAACACTAATCTATAAAATAAAATGAGAAATTGTATAAAAAATGTTGTAAAAGAGGCAATTATGTTAGTGTTACATAGTTAGGTTATTGTTTTTCAGTTGCAGTGTAAACATCTTTCTGTACATTATATTTGTATTAGTAAATACAGTATTGCCTTGCTTTGATTTATTATTTGTATTATTAAGCCTACCAAAAGTGACAGTGGATATAAGCTTAAAATTGAAAGGTTTAAAATTGGTTAGATGAAGGTGTTAGTATTAAACAGTTATACATATTTTGAACAGGGTGTCTACTACATCATACAAATTGAATTTCTTGACTTTTAGGATACCTCAAATAGAAATTTGGTGACCTTACTTTCATGCAAATCAAAATATAGATTCACGTTTTACAAAAACGTAAAATATAAAAATCACGAATCATACTGGCTAGATACTTAATAAGAAATTATAACACAGAAACACGCCATTAAATAAATATGAACTAGAACAGTTTGTGAAACCATACAAATCATCTGGATCCATGTTTTAAAAGATCTGTTTCGCCACTCTCCGGTACAAGAAAAGTTCATTCGCAAGGCAATAGTTTAAGAACTGGTTTATTTCAATTCGGTAACTTAAAAATATTCTTTAAAAAAAAAGAAGTAATATGGGTGGTATTTTTTGACAGTACTTTTTAAAGTAGGCCACTTTTTTTATAACTTTTTAGATTTTTAATATACTGCTTGAAATGTCCTGAGCAAAGAAAGACTTCTAGAATTTTTGCTTCTAAGGGGAGGGATGAATAATTTTCCCTGATGTTTTTACAAATTCCCTGACTATAGGAGTCCTGCTTTTCTATGACATGTAGTCGCCATGCTGCTCTTTCGAATTAAAACTTGACTAACCTTAGAATTAAAATAACAAATGTATGCAAATACCTTGTACAATGGAATGCCAATATGAATTGTCCCCTCTCTCTAAGACGATATCCTTCAATTCTGCCAACCATGAGTTGTAAATTTCAGGGTCCTCTTCGATACATTTTTTCCGTAAACAGGCCAGAGCACTTATTGGTTTCTTTGATCCATCATCAGATCTTACAATAAATAACTTGGTTATTACAGTCTGCATCTGCTCGCATGCTAAAAATGTCCAATAACATACAAATTGTCCAATTAATTATATTAATGATGTTTCACATAATATTAAAGTCAATACATTTTACATGATTCTAACTTTTCAGTACTACTATGATGGTAAACTATACCTACATATATATTCACAATTAACATATGGCATTATATTTGTCTTTAGAAACAAATATTAGGGCTATTTTTAAACTGTATTATTATGAATTGTGTAAACCAATCTTCCAAAAACATAAAATGTTGCCTTTGCGATGTATATATTTACTCGACAAGCTACAATTCATTAAAAAAAATTTTACAATATTTACAAGTCTACAGTATGACAAACAATTTTTAGTAAATTCTAAAAAAATGTTTGTCTTGCCGATATGGTTTCGCGTATCAAAAAAACACAATAATACAAACACAGAAAAGCACAAACACACACCTGAAGGCAAACCACGTGTTTACAGACCGCAGTCGGACAAACAACTGTTTGTTTTTTTGACTTCTCAGTTTCAGCTTTGACCCTATGCAGATGGTTAAGGTTAGTGGTATATTCTAGCTTTACTTGTTTTCTTTACATATGCCTAGATCTCTAGGTTTATGTTCCCTTAGTTATTAATCACTTGATAACGGGAGTTGAATTATATTCCCAAAACGTTGTGTATTGATTTTTAACACACAAATGATGGTAAATGTCCAAATAACTAATAATAAAATTGACCATCCATCATTAATAACTGATAACGTCAAACAGAGAATTACAGTAAAGACCACTAAAGTTACCTATAGTTGTGGGACGGGCTTGTGTACACCGAGACTTTGGACACGCCAATCGCCGCTGTGCGACATTGTCCCGTTCTTCCTACGCTTCTAACTGATCGCGGCTGACTCAACGCATTTATAATTCTCTAAACTATGCGCACAAAGGCAATGCCACAACTGTGAAATAGTGTGCTAAATAGCAATGCCACGGAACTTAAAAAAAAAGTACATATTCGAATGTGCTCAACTTCCTAAGATAACTGTAGTTAAAATATTGAAAGCTTCCTTCTTCTTTGGATACTGTTCTGTAGTTAATAGTATTTATGTACATTATATTTTGCACAAGGGTTCAAAGAAACAATATATATTTCATTTTATTTCCAACGGCCATACTTATCCAATTTACATGGCATATTAATTACAGATGGCTGATATACCGAGGTACAATATTAGCTGTATGAGATAAATATTCAACCAACCCTATTTTTTTGGACAGTTTAATCCCCTTGATTTGCATGAAACTTAAGACTCAAATAACGAACCTTTAGCAAATGGCATTCCTGATTTGAGCACTGTCAGAAATTCTGATTCAGGGTCGACGGTCGAAACATGGAAAACTTTAGTCTTCACCAGGTCCGCCATGCTTGCATCCTGAACAACTTCCATTTTGACATCAGTGCCTGCTATATTAGCAACTTTCCTGTTCCTGTGAGCATATAAATAAAATATTACTGTAAGGTCTAATAGCCGTGTAAGTAATTAGACTGGATCAGTTTGAAGGTATATTTAACATGAATTACCATTTGAACTAATGATACAGTAGATTTGAGGTAACCCAGTACAGACCAAACTAATCTAGTAATAGGGGAATAAATATGTCCCTATTGGTAATTAATAGGAAATGGGAAAACAAGATAGCATGTTAAATCATATAATTTTCTAATATTTTATGTTACTGGTTTTATATGACGGATTGATGACAGATTTAATAAGGTGAGAATTTAATTAATTATTTTTACTCCTTTCATTAAAATATAAACCCTCATATAAAACGGATTTTTTAACTTAGATTTTACCAAAATTCTAAGATATAAAATACATTTGGTTTACGATTTTTAAGTAAAGATGTTTTACAAGGTTAGTAGTAAATGAAAATCTCAACAATTATTATTTTGCTTTATAACCTCAATTCTTAAACAAGATGAGTTATTTAGTAATTAGTAACAGGTACTATCAGTTTTGCCTGATGGTTCTTTTCATCATAAACATTGTAGAAAAAACATCTACTAATTTACACCCTCTTGACAGGGGTTTATAGGGGGGTGTAAAGGGAAAATAGTGTTTTTTAAACAGAAAAATTGAAAAAGAAAAAACCGGTCATGTAATTTTTATGAAGTTTTCAGAAATTGTAATTTCTGACATGTCATTTATTTTGAGCATTTCTTTCGTTACTGTGGGGGGATAGTTACGGGGGTTAAAAGGTAAAAAAAAAGAAATTGTAAAATGAGGTCGGGAGTTGTAAATGAGCACTGATCATGGCCCCTAGAACACTTTTTGGGGTGTCATTAAAAATTTGTATATATACAGTAGATTCCCGCTAATCCGAACTAATTGGGACCGAACACTGTTCGGATTAGTGGGAATTCAGAATAGGCGGATTTCATGAATAATATCAATGTATTGACATGTTAATGGGTAAATAATGTGCGGGGACATCTGCTAACATCAGCTCTATACAGCTTTGATCGGCTTATGAACAGGTTCAGTGAAAGTCGGAAAGGAAATGCATTTCCTTTGATGACTCATAGCGCCGAGACATTACCTACCCCTCTCCCTCCCGCGTTTCAAACATATTTATGAATCACTGCAATTAAACATGGCAAATAAACGAAGTCATGCTTCGTGAACTTTAAAAGAAAAACTTGAAGTGTTAAAAAGATTGGACAATGGTGAAAGTGCTACTAAATTATCACGAACATCTTTTTCATTTCTCCTGTTTTTTAAGTTTAAAAAATAGGTATTTTTTCTGATCTCTGTTTGGAATAGGCGAATTTACGGATTAGCGGGACTCTACTGTATATATATATATATGTCTAAGTCGCTCGGACGAGTGTGTTAACAAGTCCAACAACCGGAAGTACGTTTTTCCACCGGGAGTAGCTATTTTTTAGATTTTTGTACGAGAATAAAACTTTTTTGGGATTTCATGTAAAAAAATAAATGTAGGGTATTATAGTCTGCACATTTTGTTTTTTACACGACCTTATAGCTTGCTTGGTTCCCCCAAAATCGATCAAATAGTAAGTAGAATACCATAAATACCCGGTTTAAATCCACATGAGGGCCGATGGATCCATCTTCAGATCGGAGGTTGACGGCCGAGTTTGAAATTCGCTCAACTCATGACAGCGGTTCAGCTGTCGGTCGAATTATTTTTGTATCATATTACGCATACTACATCAGTTGATGAACAGCTGGACTAAAATTCTGTAAATGTTATTTGTAAAAACAACTAATAATAATAAAAAACCCACTGTTTCCATACAGTAGAAAATTCTTCCACTAATACTTTAAAAAAATCACTAACAATATTATTCATGCGACAGACCTGTCATTATTACCAGTACCTGGATCACATTTAATACTGGTAACATTCTGAAAATGCACAATTTTTCACAACCCCTACTTACGGATCAAACACAGCAGCTGCTTCCTTCTTCTTTTTCTTAAATTCTTGCTCCCTAAGAGGGAACAGCCTCTGAATTTCTTCGAGAATATCTTTGGAACGTTCTGTTATTACTGGAAGCGGTTTCAACAAATCTCGAATTACTTTTTCCGGTTCATCCGGTACGGGTTGGTTTTTATCCAAAGCTTTGAGTACAATACAATGGTCCACGTGTTGTGTGAACGGGTCGATAAGTTTTTCGGGAACATAAGGCTCTTCATCATCCCTGAAATACATGAGAGAAGATATTATAGTTATACGCAAACGGTCAAGGTGGGTTCTGTGCAGGGACATTGCCATGGGGAGGTTAGGGAGGGGTGCCACCACCAATAATTTGAAAACTAAAAAAGTTGGGAAATTTGAGATTTCAGAACCTACTTCAAACTGAGGATACTGTAGTAAAAAATTTTACTCAAAGAGTTACTAAAGTTTAAAACCAATAACTTTTAACCCCGGACCAAAAAATTGGAATTACAAAACCTGTACATACACATCACTACCACAAAAATGTTGAAAGATACCAGAGCATTAACCCTAGGCCTGACGCGGTTAAAGCTAAATTTGGAAAGCCGGTTTTTAGTGTTTTGCAAGCATTTTTTTTTAATTCGTCAAAAATAGTAATTCTATCCCAATCCAAAAGTGTTCTGTACCTTTTTTGTAGAGAAAAGTTCAAAGAATTCATATATGCAACACAAAAATTTATTGATGTAAAATTGTAAAAGTTATTAGTTCGAGAAACAAAAAATGTTCAGTTACGAAAGGTAAAAGTTCAACTTTAGGCCTACATAACAAGTAGTAAACATTTTTTGTTATTTTTTTCATAAGAGTAAAAAAGTTTTGTAATTTAGTTCTAAATAGAACAGTATAAAAACATTTGTCAATTTCAAATTTCTTATTTTGAAACTCCAGTTTTTATGTTCCAAATACATGACTGCTAACAAAACTAGGCCTAGTTTGAAACGTAATTTACTAATATGCTTTGCCCAAAAATTAAATATTATTATAACAAAGTGTAGAGAATAAATCAAAGAAAAGAACTGTATACTTGTCTTTTCTTAGTTCACAAAAGTGTTTGAGTTATCTTCATTTGAATAACAAAATTACATCAATCTAATAAAACTTCGCTGGTCGATATAGGACGGGCAGGAAGCTACATTTAAAAACAGGAGGCTATTTGCAAAGTTTTTAATGTTAATGTGTTATGTGAGGTTTCAAGATGTTAGGAATTAAATGTATTACACAATAAACAATTCTTTATAATTATTTACAGGTTTTTAACTCGCACCTCCTAAATAATAATAATAATAAAAAATAAACCTAAAAAATTTTTGGGAGACTTTACAAAAGAAAATTCTTTTTACATCAAACTTTTAATAATATTTTTTATAATTTGATGCTACATGTAAAAAAAACAGGTAACAAGATTTAGGATACCAAAGAAATAAATAAGAAAAAATTAGGTACTTGCCAAATTTATATTGTAGTATTCACTTATAAGCATATATATTTGTCTTTTGATAAAAACACAGAAATATTTGTATTTACACTTATATCTACACTAAAAGTTAACTTTTTAAAAATGACAAATTACTAGGCCTTATTACAGACATTCTTCAATAAGCATTTTGGATGACATCCTTCCTTAGAGCCATGATATACGGGCGCTAATATCAACTGTTTTCAACGTCGCATTATTGGGTAAACGGAAATACCGTGAGCCATGTTATACGAGCGCTATCAATGATGGCGAATCCGCTTTAACTGAGGGCTGCCAGCGTAGTCGGACATGTTAACGACATTGCGCTATCAACGTCGAACCCGGTTATACCGAGCTATTTCAACGCTAGCAGTGCAGCGACCAGAGAAGTCAGAAATCGAATTTATCCTGTTTCTAGTTAGTAGTTATTGTTTATTTCAAAGTGATTATTGTGTACGGTACTTCAAAATGACAAAATGTTTGACACCAACTTGGCGCTATCAGCGCTCGTATGACATGGTCCTTACACCCAATGGAAGCAGTTCTAAATCTTTTTCACACACTAAAATCAGAACTAACAATAATATAAACACAAAGAAAAGTAACATTGTAAGACGACTCCACAGAAATAAACACATGTAAGCTACTGCATTGACACAGCTGACGGTGCACAGTGTTGTCAAACAAATGTTTCTAGTTTGTTATAGTGTGTTTAGCAAACATGAAAATGTTTAATATTGTTAATAATTCAATCGAAATAATATATACCGCATAAAACAATCGATGCTAGTTGTAAAATATTTATTTATACATGTTTAAGAACAATAAATCTACGGCAACAATATATCGGCGCCTAGGGTTTCTTGCACACTATATGACGACAAAATATCTTTGCCCTGGGGTTTTTCGCGTAATTCATCGGTGCCGATATATCAGCGCTTGGGGTTCAAAGGGTTAAGTTAAGAATTTGACATTTTATTAATACAATGTTGTGTTTGAATGGAAAAGAAAATGATTCATTACCAACATTCATATCAGGTGAGTGAAAAGTTCAAGTATCCTAGCCTGGGTTCTAGTTATAATACCATCTGGCGATCTAACCAGGAAAACTTCAGCTTGTTTATTAGTAACTAGAGCAGACCCCTGCTTTCTCCGCACGCTAACCCCTGATGACACCTTTTAAAAACATATGTTATGTTAATTTAAGGTGCTTAAGCGCCTAACATAAACATCAATAGCGACGTTATGTTTATTCAAAGTCAAAGTTTATATTATATAATCCATTTGTTTACATAAACAGAATGTATTAGAATTTACAGGTTAGTGGCAACTATGTTACGTCCTATTTTAATGAAAAACAGACGTACCAAATTGATTTAACGATGAATAATTCTTGAATTTAAAGGCCAAAACGCTAAAAGTTATTGTTATAAAAATATAATAAGTTATTATTAGGTAATACAATCTAAATTTCGGTTGCTCTCTATCAATTACCGTAATTAAAGGCCACTATTTTTTTTTAAACTTTGCTGGCTTAGGTAATGTTTTAGTAAACAACAGAAACGCAAGAATAATAATAATTAAAAAAAAATAGCCTAAAGTTCTAACCTATAGTATTTAGTCACAGTATGTTTAGTTGCTAGGTTACTACTAAAAATAGTGGCCTCCGTAAAATATGTAAGTACCAAATTCTAACATGTCTTATCTATTTTTAATTATGATGTAAAATAGTTGTTTTTATTTTTAAATTCCTTAATGCAAGCTTTTATTGGTTTGTGTGAGTTGAAACATGTGTTCGTTCAGTCTAGGCCTAACTTAAAATACACTGCCTCTCGGCATTGATGAAGCTTATTCAAGGGAATGAGGTTTCTGTGTGCTGGGTCCCTGGGCACTCAGGCATTGATGGTAATGAGAGAGCAGATTGAGCTAGCCAGGAAAGGGTCTGAGGCTCCTCTTGTGGGCCCTGAGCCGGTGCTTGGGATTTCCTATGGGCATGCCAGAGCATCGGTTGAGATGTGGATGCAGGAGGGCAAAGACAAAGCCTGGAAGGTTTCAGGAACAGGTGGACTTGCCAGGAAGTTGTTCAAGCCAGGCAGGAAACATGCAGAAGAACTTATCTCGCTAGGAAGGGATAACATGAGATGGGTGGTTGGCCTATTAACGGGTCACTGTCATCTCAGGAAACACCTACATAGAATAGGGATTGCTGAGGAGAGTATATGTAGGAAATGCAGAATGGCTGAAGAATCGGCGGAACACATCCTTCTGGAATGTGAGGCTCTAGGTAGAGCCAGAACTTTCACCCTGGGCCCACCAGGGCAGGAAAGGGAAACCATCCTAGGAAACCCAATAGGTAGCATCTGTTCCTTTATGAGGAAGACAGGTATCACTGGGTGGGAGTAATTTAGGAAAAGATCTTTTTGGTCGACGCCGGCAGGGTTCTGTTTAGGACCCACAAAAAAAAAAAAAACTTAAAATAATATTTTGTACTAAGCTAAACATCCGAATCAACTGTTTTAACTGTTATTTTATTCAATTGGTTGCTATGGTAATGAATGTAAAATAATACATTCAAGACATATGTGTTGGTTCATCAGTCTAAGCCTAACCTAAAACTATGTTTACACGGCAAAATACACACATAATTTATGTTTTTGTGCACATTTTTTTTGGCACAGTAATATTTTGAATGATAAGTTTCATCTTTCAATTGTAGTTTTTCATAATGTTGCTTATTTATTGGTATTACAGCTGTTAGACGCTACGGGTTTAACGCCCAACTTCATCATGCGATTTTTTCCGACTAAATTTACAAAAATATTGAAATAAAAAAATGTTTTTATCAAAATTAATTCTAGCCTATGTTACTCAGGGATAGTGTAGTTTTGTATTAAAAAACTGTTATAATTGGTTCAGTAGTTCCAGAGATTACCCCCTACATACAAACAAACAAATTTTACCTCTTTATAATATTAGTATAATTGAGGATATTATAATCAAGTTTAAGTTCTTTTTTAAATAATGTGAGCCACAATGGCCTTACTTCTATGATTCATTGGCTTTTAACTTTATGTACGAAGTTTCAATTATTTTACACACATTCTTTTTATGTTCTTTTATTCTAATGTTTAAAGGTCTTTTTGTCTTGGCAAATGTCCAAATAATTTACTAATAACAAAATTGAACATACATTATGAACTAAATAATAACTTCAAACAAACAGTAAATAATTATTTGAAAAGGTGGATATTGGAAGACTTGTAAAAATCTCTAAATTTACATTAGTTAGGATATCTGCAAAGACCGTTTGTCTGAAGTGGGTCATCAGGGAAATATATGAATAGAGGTCTGTACAAAACAGATCATGAGGAAAATGTGTAATGATAATTATGAAGAAAATATTCAAACGCTGAAAGTAGGCAACTGGAGACAGATTGCTGCCGAGAGACGATTGCCGAAGAGGCCAAATACCACAAATAATTATAGAGCATATGGAGTTAAAGTATAACTAGATTTCTACAAAATAAAGTATTTAAGTAGGCATGAGATAAATTAATCATGTAAATTAGATGAAATAAAAAAAGACAAATTTAAAGTTCCTTACTCAAAGCACTCAGGATTGGTTAAGTCCATCGCAGTAATTAGTTTATCCACACAGTCCAGCTGCTGCCTAGTAGGCTTCACCGAAGAAAGCTGCGGAAGTTCAATACCCTTAGAATCATTTGCAAAGGGCAGTTGAAGAAACAGCAATATCTGTAATCAACGTCTCTATTCTTAAGTTGTACAGTTATAAAATCTTAGGCAAAAGTAAAGGAAAGTAGCAGTGGCGATGTAACGGTGGGGGGTTTTGGGGACAAAACCCCTTCCAAAAATTCTGACATGGGCCATAATCATGTTTGCCGATGCAATAAAAGAAAAAGAAAATAAAAAATGCATCACCAGTGGTGAATATCTTTTGAATGGATCAGAAATAATAATAGTTTTTCTTTACTTTTGGAGCACAATGAGAATTCGTACGCCCCACCATCGATTACACGTCCAGTAAATAAAACGTATTACCTACTTTGCTAAGTTAAGATCGGTGAGCTTGTACGAGCGCGTTGAGACAAAAGAAAAGAAAAACAGTCTAGCACAGTTTACATTGTCTCACGCAATTGTTTCTGCTCCTCTGTTTTACTCACTCTTATCTGTACGAGCCACGCTGAACCAGCCAGTATTATGTAACTTCATTCAAAATGGATAATTTGTTGATTAAGCGCCCGAAATTATCAAACGGTGGAAGCGCTGGATCTCAATCTATTGCCTCAACGAGTAATATCGACAATAAAGGTAAGAAGTTACTTTCGGTAAAATAAAAAATATAGACAGTTTGATTCACTGTAGACCCTGCTTTTGTCACTGTGAGAAGAAGGCGTACTTTTGGATTCGTCAAGATTTTAACTTTCTAAAACTGCCTTCCAATCAATCGTCACTCTTATAGTTTTGAAAATATAAAGTTTTCTGTAAAACCTTGCAATTGGACCGTTTTCAATCAATGAGAAAGCACATTTCAATTCAATATATTTGTATAGTGATATTTATATCGTTTTGAAGAGAAAACTCTAACCTACATAGTCCTGGGAAATATAGACACTTGTTCTACAACAGGCGCTATTCCCACAGTCTCTTATGCGTGTTCCCATAGTTTAGACAGAGGCAGGAAATGTATAGATTTCGCCCATGAGAACTTTGTTACTTTGGTATAATTTAGTGGAACATGTAAAACAAAGTGAAATAAGTTTATTAAATAAGAATTTTCAAGTATAGAGTTCAATTGTATGATTTATTCTCTGCACTTTGATATAATAATATTTCATTTTTGAGCAAAGCATATATTCCTAAACAGCATAACGTATCAAAACATCTTTCTGTTTAATATTGTCAATGTGTCTGTCCTTGATGTTTAGAACGTAGAAAATAAATCCTACTGTAAACACTTGCATAACCACAGAGTTTACTTACGCAATGATTGTCTTCAATCTTTGGGATCATCGCGCCTAGCATTGGTGCGCAACCTGCTCTGTAGACTCTCCGTGCGATTATAGCCATTTCTGATTCGTCCAAAGCTTTAACCAATGCAGTAAAGGCAACAGCCGCATCCTGCAAGTGTTTAAGAAAAATAATTAAGAAATGTCAAATAATATGTTGTTTTATAAAAGTGATTCAAAATTCCAGGGCGATATTATAGGAGTCGAATCTAGTTCTATAAAACAAAGATTATTTAAAGTTCGCTCCGTCTGATGGTTCGTCCAGTTTACTGTTAAACAAATGTAAGCTATATCTTTGGAAGTAGGTAGAAAAGATACCGATTGATGATTCGGTATATATATATTACTAGCTGACACGTACGGCGTTGCCCGTGGTGGTTAGTATTTTCAGTCTTTTTAACGTAATTGTAATCTTTTGAAGTGTTCAGTTATTGAGTGGTATTTGGCTTTTATATATATAGATCTTAAATAATAAAAGCACTATTGTCATAATAATAAAAGATCTGAAATTATGATTTTAGTAACTTTGATCCCCCCAAACCCCTCCTAAAATTTCGAAATTTTGCATACCCTTTCTTAGAGAGCGCCTAAGGCCCTAGAGGAAGCTACATACCAAATTTCATTCCAATCCGTTCGGGCGTAATTTGAGGATGATCAAAAACGCATTGAAAACGCAAGGAAAAATGCAAAAACGCCTATTTCTGGCGTAATTTTTGGAGAATCTCAAACATTTTTTAACAGACTACTTTTAGGCCTTAAACGAACCTAAGTACCAAATTTCAACATTTTCTGCCAATTAGTTCTCGAAAAAGCTGAGAAAACGCAAAAAATCGCTAGAAAAACGCGAATATTGGGCTTATCTTTGGGATGTTTTCAAAATCCGTTCTTAGTGCGCGTCTAAAGGTCCAACCGAACATGCATGCCAAATTTGAACTCATTTGGTTCAGTAGATTTTTAGTTCTGCTGATGAATGAATCAGTGCCATTTCGCTTTTATATAGATAGATTTACGTAGGTAAAACATTCCACATAAAACACATAGGAGTCTAATATAGTCTCAAAATCTAGGTACAGTTGGGAAGTAAGGTTAATGCTGCAACTATTAAAAAGAGAAAAACAATAAAGTTTGTATTTATCTTTCTGTAAAATTATAATTCATTGAAAGAATTATTACACTAAAGCAGTTTTAAGTCAGAATACGTT
>JAGFPH010001157.1:260362-309237 GCA_018207615.1 Philaenus spumarius
ATTTGAATTGGATATTAAAACTTTGCACGCTTAACTAAATATTGGTGTGAAGTGTCGAATGGCCAATTCTATTACCTGAGAAAGGAACTATGGTAGAACCATAAGTAAACCCTGCGACGACATCCTTCTGTTCAACGACTTCATCTTGCTTGAAGTAAGCCTGATCTGTTATTACAGGTTTACTATCCACGCTTTTTTTTTTCCAGCCTAAGTTTACTGCACCATCAATCTGAGAAACACAACCACAAAGAAGGTATAATAAGCTTACACTTGTATTTTAAATTTATTACTTAAATAATTCGACCACGCAGCTGAACCGCTGACGTGAATTGAGCGAATTTCCAAAATTAAGTTTACGACTACATGTTTTAGGGTTTCAACGAACTATTTGGGAAATTGATCTACTCACGAAGGCTGCCTCTGTTTATGAAATATATTAGTAGAATTTGTTTGCACGTAAGCCTCCAGCTTCGACTCAAGGGCTCCTTCGTAGTGGAAATATAAAATTCATAGAACAAGACAAGGCTGAAATTAAAGATCATTCGTGCAGAATTGGTACGGATGAAGGAAGTTAAAAGCAATTCTGGCTGTATTTATTCAGTGTTAGTTAAAACAAAAGCTGTTGTTTCCATATTAAATATGCTTAAAATTGGTGTGCGAAGCACGCAATGCATTGTGTATTGAAAATACTCCCAAAACTCAACTATTAATGTTTAATATTTTTTAAATTATGTATATTTACCTTTTTATAGCCGTTAACAGGAATTTTGATTTTAGAACCAATAGTAAGCAGCACATTCCACGCTTGAGGTTTCTTGGGAACTTTGTTGTGAAATCGGAGTTGAGTGATGGCGTCATCGTAACTGCAAATCACACCTTTTGTCTGTAACATATTTATTTAACCTTGGTTCAATTTATATGAAATAGCAGGGATATCAACCCCCAACAATAGAGAAAAAAAAATATCAATATATATTTTTTATTTAAAAATGTATTGTTTTGTTTATAAGTTGTTAATTATCAACACCAAATAAGAAGTTAATAATATTTTGTGAAATACAATATATAAAGTTACTGCTTGGGATCTATTGTTTTAAAGTCTGAAGAATAAAGATGAATTTCACATTGGTTTTTATGATGCAATATTTGCTTTTTAAATATGTACTATTAAATAATACATACTGTATATGTGTAGCTTCCTGGATTGTATACTTAATGTATATATAATGGTTTAAATCCCTTAATTAACTCCATCTAAATTCTCAACAAAATCAAATGACTAAATTCTGTACAAACAATACTGTAAATGAAAAATCTGTACATATAATACAGGTGCTTTACATTTCACACATAAATAAATTGAGTGAATTAAGTTAAAAAAAGATAAATACAGTAGAATAGTTTTAACCAAATTAAAATTGCAGTAAAAGATTTTGAAAGAAATTCAGATACACTACATTTTAGATTATCGCTCGTGACCAATATTTTCGCTACCGACAGCGAATTACAGCTTGATGTGACTAAGTTGTAAAAAATAGACAAACCCAAACAATGACAGAGCAAGTAGGGGTGGGTAGGGGTACCGTTATAAGAGCACTGAGCTTGAGGGGAGAGTGAGATGACAAACAGCGTGCCAACTGCCAATACCTTATAAGATTATCATCTGTAGCCTACACTCCAAACAACTCGGCTCAAATACAAAACCTTTTTTTTACTGCGTAAAAGCGAAATCACGTAAAGCAGGACCGCGTATAACGAGGCCACAAAAGCGGACAAGCAATAACAGCAAGTAAACAACAATGGCGCGACGGGATGTAAGTCACCAATTTCTGTCGGATTAACCGGAGCGGCAGACGAGTTCTACTGTATTTACATCATCCAATAATCATCCACAAAAAAGTATAAATCATGTATATTTCATATCGCTTATTTCACCTTGCAAAACAAAAAATATTCATTATTAGTCAATGTATAAAATATTAAATCAATCTCATAATAAATATGTGTTTAAAAAATCAGTGATTGGTACCTGAGTTTAAAAAAATTTTTAAAAAGAAGAAGTCTGATGTGTAACAACAAAGGCTTGGTGGAAGTATTCAGAATCGGACCTTTAAACCAGACAGTCATACGGAGTGTTGAAACAGGCTAGGCATCAGTGTTTGATATTTTGTTAATAAACATTGAGTCATTGGACAAAGTGTCAATTAGGTGTGTCAAAACTTTTACAATTATTAACCGAGTGTCAAGTAGAAACAACATAAATCAAACAATCAGCCAACTTCAAATTTAAATAAAAAACTAAATTTTATTTTAATTTAACCTTTCTGGTGTTCATTAAAATCTAGGCTGCTACCTACTGTACCAGTCTCGTATAACGACAAATAAAATATGGAAGCTAGACTGGACCACATAGACTGTACATGTTCAAAAGACTTACCTTAAACAAATTATACTCGCCAAACTGAAGAAATTTCTTAGCCGGTCACTCACAAATATTTATCAGATATATTGTGGTCAACTCAATAAAGAAGAAACTAGATTAGATTTTGATTTATTCACCAAAATCAAAAGAAAAATATATTTTAAATATATTTATAAAAAAAAAGACATGCCCTTAATAACAAAGTTATAAATTTATACACCCTTAATTACAAAAAAAGAATTTAATACAAGTTTAGCTTTACAATATTAATTTTGTTGAATTTAAAAGATCCCTCCCCCCAAAAGAAAAAAGTTGAAAAACCCTCCCCATTAATAATAGATACAAATTTATACAAATTTATTAATTATACAAAATTACAAAATTAAACATACAGTACCATGGATTTATTAACAAGTAACATTTATTTTGTTGGCCAACCTTAATACTAAGTAAAATTAAATAATAAAAAATAATGGCATTTAATGATATGGTGAGACGTCTCTCTTATAATAAATAAAAAAAAGGCTTTAAATTTCTACTGAAAATCCCTGAAGGACTGTAGTTCCAAAATTTGCTATAGCGCACCTCCCAATTAAATTAAATTACAAAAGACATTTATTATATATTATAATTTTAACAAAGACAACAAAATTTACACAACCTATTAAAAAAAAAAAAAACAATTTATAGGAAATGTTCACTGCAGATTTTAGTACAACTTTATTATATAGTTCATAGCTATGTTTTAAAAGGTAGTTGGTAATTTGAGTGTAGTTATTTCAAACACTAGGCACTGTCGCCGAAATTAAACAGTAAGAAGTTGCATTGATGGTCAGAAGGTAAAGTTTTTGTTTTAAAAGCAGAAGAACATTTCTAACTCTCCATCTTGTACCAGTATACACTGCATGTAAAACAAAAGAACATGATTTTAGCATTTATGGTAGGTTTTAAAACCAAAAGACATTGTGAACTGACTTTAGGCTTCAAGAGTTTGCCTTTATATTACTTTGACAAGTGTTTAACAAGCAGGGTTGAGAATAATTGTTAACTGTTAATTCAAGATTTAACCAAAGTTAACTTGTTACCATTTGTCATGTTAAACTGTAACTGTTACCACATGTTCAGAAAGCACATGTTAAACTTTCAAAATGCTCATGTATTTCAGACATATTATTTGAATGATGAGTTTAATATGTTCTTATTTGTTTAATAAGTTACACAGCTCTACTTTATGACTTTAAAATTTATAACAAAAAGATTACATAAATTGCCTTAACCTAGGCTTACGTTTGAAATTAGGCAGGTTACACTAATTGTACCTATACTGATCGTACTCAAAGAAAGAAAAATTGAATTACATAGATATTAAAATATACTCAATGAATTTGAAATATTATTTATAATATTAAATTTAAGCTTAACTTGATTGACAATAACTTACAAAGCCAATGTTTCATAAGCAAAAAATGAAAAAGCTAAGACATTTGATTTGACGATATAGTTAAGACATACCTGGATTTAGTTGAATAGGCCTTAAATATAAATCATATTATTTAATAACGCACTGTCGTTCATTAACTCACGACTAAAACATTTACAAAGTTACAAAAACTGCATAATGAGCAAAAGCATGGCGTAGTTTCTAGATCGACAAGAAGGAATGATCAAAATGGCGATATTCAACAGAATTACATGCCCCGTCTAAGGTTGGTCACATGACTAATAGTGCATAGCTGCTTCAACAGCTGACATCTGTAGAGTGCTGCTGCCCTAAAAAGAGACTACTAGAACGTTGCATAAGGTCGGTAAAGCAGAAAGCATATTACGAACGTAATACTACATTTTGCAATTACGACTGCAATTTTTATTAAGATTTATTTTACTTTAGTATCCGTTTATTACTATATCTTGCATTAATATAAATATGCTATTATTTAAAAAATTTTTTTTTTTGCAATTAGAAAAATGTTATTTAAACCTTAAAACTTGGAAATTTAATAAAAGAGTTTTATTTAAAAACAAAGATTTTTATATATGCACATAAATAATATTTGCCATCAAAAACAAAGAAAATATTATTAGCCTACAATTTCAAAATATTATGTATAAATTGGTAGTTGTGTAATAACTCATAGGCAATTGTGACGGGTCCCGCTTCGCTTGGTCCAGCTCCTTGAAGCAGAGTCCTCTCTGGTCGGGCTGTGCCTTCTGCTCTTCTCGAGAGCGTACGTGCAATGTCAGGATGGTGGCGGTGAAATTAGGTTCTTCAATGAATCGGTAAACTTGTAGAAATTTCAATATGTTTATTGTTTCTACAAACATTCTCTGTTGGTCCCGTACTATTCTAACTAATCTAACGTCATCCCCCCCCCCACGTCACCAGAGTCGGCCCCTTCGACTCTTATACCACTCTTGTTTCCAACCCTTTGCTACCTTTTATTACCAAGTTATTGCTCACGTAAACCTCCCTGACTAATGTGATAGATATCTTTCACCTGATAATAATAATTAATTGTTAATGATTAATAATAAAGGGTCTACTAACAGCAGACATAGTATATTATTGGCTAGAAGGTACATTGCTGAGAAAACAGTTCGTAGTTAACCAAGTGGGGGGCCAGCGAAGTGGAAGCATCACGAGATGCAATAGTCTGGGAGTGAACGCGTCCGCCTAAACACTCGATTAATAAGGGGGGTTGATCTTGCTTTTGCCTTATGGCGTTAGTTTAGTTAAAATAGTAGGGGACCAACAGAGAATGTTTGTAGGAATCAATAAACGTATTGAAACTTCTATAAGTTTACTGATTCATTGAAGAACCTAATTCAGCCGCCACCATTCTGACACCGCACGTACGCTCGTGAGAAAAGCAGAAGGCACAGCCCGACCAGGGAGGACGCTGCTTCAATTGCTGCTCAATTGCTCTGGATAAATTTTATATTATTCTGGAAAAAGAGATTGAAAATAGTAAATTTCGTAAATTGTTTTCGAATACAGAAAATAAAATAAAACCAATTACCTATGTCAATTACTATTCATTGGTTCATAGTAGACTGGGATATGGGTTAGCTTGCTGGGGTGGAACATATTCAGCTACTTTGAAACCAGTAATATCTCTTCAAAAAATGTGTATTCGCATTATCACCAACCACACTAAATATCAACATACTTTGCCGTTATTCAAAACTATGAAAATTCTTTCGTTCTTTTTTGTATGTATATAAAGTCCTAAAGATTTTTTATATACGTAGTGGAAGTAGACCTGTTTTAAATAAATATAGTTTAAAAAAACTAAAAAACACGCTTTTAGAGCATATCAAACTAAAAAGTTAAAAATAATTTTTCAAATAAGCTTAAAACAATAATAAACGATAAATACTAGCATTATTGTAAAAAAAGCGTTGGGCGCTCGATGTACGAGAAATATGGACAAAGCGCTCCACGCTTTTTTTACAATAATGCTAGTATTTATCGTTTATTATTGTTTTAAGCTCATTTGAAAAATTATTTTTAACTTTTTAGTTTGATATGCTCTAAAAGCGTGTTTTTTAAAACTATATTTATTTTTCACTTTTTAGTTTGATGTATTATAAAAGCGTGTTTTTTAGTTTTTTTAAACTATATTTATTTTTTAATTTTTAGTTTGATTAATTATTGAAAAAAAAAATTTGGCCGTGGACGGGATTAGAACCCACGATCGGTGAGTCTGGGGATTGACGTCAGCGACGACCCGCGCCTTAGACCGCTCGGCCAACGAACGAACTTGCGTAAGAGAGATATACTAACAGTAATAAGCCACTGGCTTTTAGTCCAAAGGAGAGTTACTTACAAACATACAAGTGAAGCTAATATAAGCGTGTTAAAAATCAATATAGAGCATGCTTAAGAAACCATACATTTTGTTATTCAGTAAAAATATTCAGAATGAATGATTTTTTGAAAATTTTACAAAAAAAGAACAACAATTTATTTAGCTTTCCACGGTTTCTATTCTTTTCTTTTCTTTTAAAGGTGGTGTACCTCAACACAGGCATAGCCTTTGAGGGTTTCATTTGGTAGAAAGACATAGAGGTATTCTTTTTCTTTTTTTTTTTTTTGAATTTGTAAACTAAATATAAAGGACAATGATATTATTATAATTACTATTTAATTTACTATTGTTTATATGCATTTATTTTTTTCTATAGTAGTAGTCTATAAATATGAAATGTAATTGTTTGTTTTTTCTGTGTAAGCTACCAACTGAAAAAAAAAAAAAAAATTAGCCGGGCATAGGCGGGCCGGACCGAGCAAAGCGAGACCCGTCACACAATTATAACCTCTCAGGTTTTCGTCTTAAAAAAAATTAAATAACTCACTCATTTTGCAAGAAGCGACAGCAAAACTGTATTTACTGATTACAGAAGCAGCTGTCGTTTGACACTTCACAGTTTTACACTTTCACTTCTTCAATACAATGTAACTAATCCTATCAAATAATAATGTTTTTTTTTTTATGAATACTAAACATAACTAATAAATACTCACATAAAACCAATAAAAAACATTAACACCACAATATAACCTTGACTAAACACCGGTTGGATCGTCAATAAAAACATGTGACACTATGAAGTTACAATGTGGCGCATACTTAAGGCTAAATAACATAATTTCTGTTCAGATGGGACTATAATCAACTTACGCTACCAACGGAGAAGATTTTCTAAAGTTGTGTTTTGAATTCGATTTATGCAGCGAAAAGTTTAAAAAACAGTGAACATATATAAGCAATAACAGTTAAAAAAAACATTGAGTGTGCTTAAGACCACACGTGATAACTTCTATAACCGATTTGTATTTTTATCAGTATTAATATTAGAGGAGAATAAGGGTCAACAAATTACACACATCAATATATTGTCCAAAAATATTATATCATATTTTGAAATTGCATAGTTAATTATTCAAATAACAAATTACTCTTAACTCCTAAACATTGTAAGTAAGTAATTTAAGTATATATTTTCAGTTATCAGTAAATCTGCAGAGCATTATATTTAATTTATTTTCTCACATTATACATTTTTGTTCCATTTTTAGCGTGCATATTATCTAATTATATCAAATTATAAATAAGAATCAATATGAAAATTGACCATATTCCATTTGTTTAATTCAAAATAGAGAGTAGACTTTACCTTTGACTAAAAAAAGTAATATGGTTTGAAATTTTCTAAAGTTTATAAGAAATTGTAGAAACTTTCAAAATTTAAAATTTTTAAAATTATTTTAAATTGTTCATTATCTTAAAACGTGTTACTTTTTAATAAAATAATATGATTTCCTTTCCCTCTATCAGATTTTAAAATGCGTAAACAAAGGTTATAAATTTTCCATTTAAAAAAGTTATAGAAAATTTATGGAAAAATCCTTAAATAATAATAAATATAATTGTAACTGTGAATGTACTTACTGACATTCTGTATTAACGAATCCAACAAAGAAAATTCAACACTCTTATCTATATCATGAGTCACTTTCTATGTATACAGTAAATCATGTGAAAAGAGGTGACGAAATATTTATAACAGAAATTTTAGTACTATTAAAAAATAAGATAATGATTTAAGTTATATTTTGGACTTATTAAAATTAACTGTTAATTTATTCAAATGATATTAAAAGTATTCAAACGGCCAAATAAAAACCGTTAAAACTCTCACCGATGTACAATATACTCGAAGTTACGATGAGTAAACAGCCTATGGGCTAGTAGTTCTGAGTAATCGCAGGTGGCAGCACACAACGTTTCCCGATGACCGCACCCACACAATATCAAATATTTAAAGCAGAAGACCCGACGATTCACACTATACTCACACATTAAGCTGATAAGAACAGATACTACACTTTGACCTTAGCCAAGAGGCCGAGAAGCGATACTATTACAAGGCACTCTGAGTAACCAGTTAAAACGTTCCTAGTCTTTAATAGTGCGAAGTTTATATAAATTGTTATTTTTTATACCGGTCGCGGTAAGAAAGAGCACGGTTTCCGGACGAATTGCCTTCAGGATTACGTTTGAAACGTTACTAGCTACATTTTAACACGGAAACACGAGCTACTTGTCCATATGTACTATGTATCGCCTATTTCCCTCACCACGCTCTGACTTTTGTCTACACAAAAAGTTCGTGCGAGATTTCAAAAACATAGTCAAGCGAAAGTGCCCAACGGGCCAGTAGAAGTTATCACTTAAAAAAAATAGTAATCAAACCTTTTTTGTTTGTTTTGTAAATTAAAATTCTATTTACATTTATAAGTTTTTAGTTTGAATAAAATTTGATTTCCTGTTGTATTCCATATTTTCATTCAGATATCCTTTATGAGTTGATTAGTTCAAATAAATAATCTATCACATTATATTGTTTACATAAGGTTTATTGTAGTATAACATCATGCCTACTTACATCAGTAACTATCTGTGCGATTAAATGTCCACTTTCACTCTGGCTATCCTCCCCAGCGACATCAGGACCTCTGGAATACAGAACAATGCAGTAGAGTTTAACTCATAAACACATTCGGATGTAAAGTATCATTTTTCTACTTACATAACTACCAGATTCGTATCCATATTCTTGATAGTATTTACAATTACTTTGATTTGTTCTTTTGACTTTACTTCTGACATAAACTTTGATAACACTACTATCTTAGATTCCGTAAACACCTTGCCTCTGAAACATAAACAGACCATCGCACCTTAGGAAAAAAGTTTTTATAATAATGAAATAGAAATTTAGTGCAGCACTAAAAGAAAACTTACGAGAAAGTTATTACCTTATCTCAGTAATAAACTAAGCCAGAAATGTGAAATTTTATGGAAATTTTCATATTGATATAGTATTGTCAAGAAAAGTAATTTTTCATTACTTTCACCCTAAATTTAGAAAGTTGTGAAACATCAGAAAATATATTATCTTATCTCCACAACAACTTAGGCTTTAACAAGATCTTTTTTACGTTTTTTTAAATTTAAAAACAGTAGAGAGAGTTTTCAATTAATAATTCCAAAAAAGGCAGAACTTTTCATATGTTACAAAACTTATTTGTTTAAATACTGTACAGTATTAACCCTTAAAGCGCTAAGCTAAAACATGGGCTACCGCTCATTTACAAAAAAAAAAATAAAAAAATAATATTTTCTCAATGTTCTTTTTAAATTTAGATTCTCAGGGTTAAATAGTACACATAAAAAATATCCAACTAATTTTAAACTTTAAAATAATATTTTTTACAAATTAAAAAAGTAAAACCAAACTTTGCAAAATTTACAATAAGCCTCTTCAAAAACAAAATACATACAAGCAATACTTTAACTAGTCAAAAAATAAAATAATTACCGTACTAAATTCTTACATATAAAAAGAAAACTAAATAAATAATAATAAACATATCTTACAAAGAGATTGAACACAAGAATACATTTTATATAGGCTACAGAAATCGAAAAACATAAAGAAGGAATTTAGTAATTCTTGTTGCCTAAAAATAAAAATTTACTAAATTGATTGTTGTTTCATCAATATTACACATAAAAGTCACACTCATATTCATTTTCAGTAAAACTTTGGAATAAATATCATTAAACTCACAGTACAAATACAACAAACATCTGAATGAAACAGTTTGCGTCTATAGGCGTAAGCCGCGCTCAGAACACAAGCGATAGTAGATTAATTTGCTTTGGCGACAGAATACAGAGCGATAAGAAGTCACAGACTCTGCTTATATTTTTTATTTGGTCTAAACATACACAAAGAACATCAATCTGTACTCTATTTTAAGTTTCGTGAACTATGGGATCATCTAAGCATGTTTTTGTGCTTTTGCGTCTAAAGGCGTTAACCGCGTTTAGAGAATGGGTCGTGCCGCGTATAAAGGTGCTAGCCACCCGTTAAGGGTTAAGAATATGTAGCACGTTGACATAAAATAAATTCAAAACAAAGAAAAAGTTATAGATTTGAGTTAAAGTTAGCTGTTAATGAAGTCATTCAAGGTCTTCTGTTTCTAGACGTTCTTCCTGCCACTATTTATACTAAAGTTGTAGAAGCATATTAGTTGGAGTGGCTTGAGGCTTTAGTTCTACGCAGCTCATAGACTTTCCAATAGCTTGAACTCCATCTGAGCGAGTTATTTTCTCAGGAAAGCCAGCTTTATCTCTAGTAAGTTGACTTGCTTCTTGGTTCACTAAAGGCTAGTACATTGGGACTCTTTGAATCAACTCACATTGCGACTCAGAATCCGTGCTGCGCAGGTTCATGTTTAGACTCCGCCTCGATTCAAATTAATCATGTCCACACCAAGATTCATTTGTGTCAGTCCTTCCCCATACAATGGCAGGACAGCCCATACTTGGGGGGGATTTCTATAGCCCATTTTTGTTTAATGAATAAAAATAATAAAACTTTAAACAGAAAACGGCCAAAACATTGGAGGGTTCGAAAATTATTTCATGAGGGAAACCAGAATGCGTGTGGATTTTTGGACACTTTAAAAATGGAAGACAGGATGGGATTTAGACATTTTCTTCGAATGTCACCAACTTAATTTGAAATTATCTAAACAAAGTTGAAGGTCAAATCTTAAGAAGGAATTAAAATTTTAGAGACTCCATATAAATTTTTTTTTTCAATTTCTGCTGATGATACCTGATATTTGGTAGCCAATGATAACAAATATTTATTTTTTATTTTCCGGTTTTTATTCTGCGAAAGACGGGTCCCACAAACACCAATTAGAAAGTAAGTCCTCAACAAAATGTAATGTTTGAGCACTGTTCCACAACATAATTAAAAAAAAAGAGGGCGGAGAAATTAATCAAAAAGGATAAACAAGAAGAGCTCCTGCTTGGCTACGATTCACATGTGTCAAAGAATCCCATGTCGGGCGGGATGAAAAAAGAGTCAGAAATACTAAACCTGCTGAACACCAGATTCATTGACTCAAGAGTCGACGCAGCCCCGATTCTCAATGTGTAAGATATTTTGTGCGGTGAAAATTCAATAGTAACCCTGTCCGACTTGCAGCTTGCAGCAGACAACATACTTTGTGTGTGTGTGTGTAAGTTGGTGTGTATGTATATGTATCGTACAAACCGATTAGGCCGACCTTTGTTCCCATTCATTTCTAATCTATTTTCCTCCAATATTTATATTTTCCTTATTTTTTGTGGATTTTTCTCCAACCAAAATTTCCCTAGCTCAGTCCCAATTTCCCCCGAACCTCGTTCTGGCGATCGGACATATTCTGCAGGCCTGCTATAATTAATGCGCATAACGGCAATTTCACACATTTTAATTGCAGTACTGTATTTTTCAGGACACCTCGCATAAATCAGAACTCAATTAGCCAAGACTTGGTTAACCACGGTTCTACTGCATAACAAACATGACTTCTTCATAATTTTAGTGCAGAAAAATAAGGATGATTATATTTTGTAATTAAAAACATAGTATAATTTATCACAAATTATTGTTAGTTCTGAAATCTTTGTCAGATAAGATTTAATGTTTAACTTACTCCATGGAATGTTTGAGGAAATCCATTGCAACGACTATTGCATCCAGCCAATCAGAATTGTCTACACAAGTTCCATAAACTTTGTTTACTTCTCGAAGCATATCCAACGTCGCCATGCTTAGTTGCTCAGTGAATACATTAACATTTTCATAGCGATCGCTGAAATCATCATCTGCAAGAGCATTTTTTGTTTCCTCAGATCCAAAAAGAATTACACCGATTTCATCTTTCGATTCAGACGAAATCTGAAAAGATTTGCACAGCAAAATATAGGCTTCAAAATTGTTACATTATATTACTATGAAAGTGGTCTACAACCAATTAAAACAGAAAAATGTATCCTTCTAAGTATCCTTAAGTATCTTTGACTTTACTGGTCATTAACATTAAATAGTATGCGTTACAATTTCAATGAATGCAATAGAAAGCTTAATATTAGGGTTGTTAATTTGATCAATCAAGAGCAACATACAGTATCCACAATAAAGACCTCCCTCATTTGCAGAGGCTAATAGACAAACGGAGGTGGGGTTACAGGTGTGGAGGGGATAGTAGAGTACGTGCCATTTCAATGAATGGAATGGTTTAGCTCAGTGAACATCACACTTTACAGTGGAGGAATTTATTCGTAATGGTGGTTCTGTGATTACAACACAGTGGGCATTCGTATTCGGTTTACCCATTGTCGACATGTGTTTGTTCTGGATAGAAAAACAATTTATGGTTGGGTATCAAACTTTAGAGCAACCAGTTCAACATTAAAAATAAAATCTCCTGGCCGACCTGGATGCTGCCATTTAATGGACATAATTTTGTTAAACCGGTAAAATGTAAAATGACATAGTATATGGTTACATTACATACAAATATTGTTTATGTATCTTTGAAATTACCTATTTAAATAGAGGAGGTCTTTATGCCGGACCCTGTATACCTGTTTTTTTTTTTTTTACAATATATAGTGTTTTTTATTACTACTTTATGCAATACCTTCCGTGTGATGATCCATGACAGGCACTGTTTTGCTTTTTCAAGATATGATACACCATCTGTATCTAAAGCTGAAGTTGACGAACCAACATCCAATACCACAACAATTGCTTCCTGTAACAAATTTATTGACTGAGTGAGATAGTAAACTTGTACTCATAGCAGGGCTGTTTTTAGGGGCAGTCGCCTGGGTTTAAGGACATCTTGTAAGGGATGGTTTGCTATTATTTTTAGTTCCAACTTATAAATGTAAAAATTAAAAAAATATTGATCGAATTGTGTAGGCCTACAGAGTGTAATTATTTTATATTTCAGTTTCTGTTCACATATGAAGATTATTGTACCGGCAATAGAAAGCTTTATAAATAAACAGCATGTTATGAAAGTGAGGACATAAATAACGAATTCTCCATCTTAATAAAAAATGAATTTCATATGTTTGAACATTTTTGAGACAAGTAACCATGATGAAAGACAAATGCCTAATGTTACAAAATAAACAGTACCAGAAACTGGCACATACCTTCTCACAAACATTTTTAAATTATTAAACAGATTCACAGTGACTTCATAATTGTAGGAGGGGTAGGAGAGGTGATTTTAAACTAGGAGATTAACTAATAAATGTTATTATTATTAGCTAGAGATAAAACTATTCGATCGATTTCGAACAAATTTGCACCAAACACGTCAATTAGGCCTGTATAGATGCACGAAAAAAGATTTTGAAAATTTTTGAAAAACAGCCCACTTTATGGCCAAAACACCCCAAAAAATCAGTTATTATTATTAGCTAAACGAGAATTTTTAGAAAGATGTGGGTTGTTTTGCATATGGTAGGGTACATTATAGGCTACAAATAAGCCAAATTTTATCAAAATCGTTAGAGCCGTTTTTTTATAAAAAATAATAGATTTTGCCAAAATGGTGGTTGATTTTCAAAATTTTTCAAAACCGTTTTTCATGCATCTATACAGGCCTACTTGACATGTCTGGTGCAAATTTGTTTGAAATCGATCGAATAGTTTTTGCTCTAGCTTTGTATACATACAAACACACATTTTGTAAAAAAAACTTTTTGGACTCACATGACCATACTTCCCATTTAAAAATTTTGAGTTGCCCCAAAAATCCCCCATTTTTAGGGGACACTCAAAATTTCCGATACTTTTTGCTAAGTTAGTATCGTTTCCCAAAGGATATTTGTTTGTTTTTAACAAACAAAAAAGTTGAAGGAGGGGTGTGGGACTTTTAAGACACCTGGTATATATCTGATGATAAAACATAGATTTGTAATAAACACGCACAACAAAGTCACACGACAGATAAAAGGTTTATTTATACATTAAATGGAAATAGTTTTTTTAGTATATTTCAATATTTAAAACACATAGTATAAGCTAGGTTTGACAGGTTTTGTAATACAACTGGACATTATAAGGGTACGTTCTAGAACATTATTGGGGACATAAGTTGACATCATCGACCACAGAATAAAATAGACTGGTCATCGCCTATACCTGTACAGTATGAAAAGTGTGCCTAAGTCGGACATCTTGGGAACGTCTAGAAAGCTGAAACGGCTCGGAGATGACTCTAAAATTGCGATGCGAATGTTTCAAATACACTGTTGTATTGAACACTTAGAACACTCCGATTACATTGAATTTTTACATACTGACAGAATATTAGTGTGGGATGATAATGGCATAAAAGTTATTAATTATAAAAAAATCTTTAAAGGTATAAATAAATTACCAAAGATGGGACTTAATATGGAACTTGAAGTTGTGACATGAAAAATTTGTTCCGTGAAGAACTTTTTTGTTTCTTGGTCAGAGACGAAGTGTAAGCGTAAAAGTTTAAGCCAATAAGTTAGGTTTTATGAAACTAATTTTTTTAATAAATTAGCTCAACTAGTTTAGTTTTTGCAGCAGGCTAAAGATACACAATTAAGTGCATGCCAGAATCTCGCTCAATTCCCAAAGCGCGCACCAACCGTCTCGTTATAGCCGTACTGGCAGACGATTTATTGTCTCTAAGGTTTTTTTAGTTACTTACATAGCTTTAGTAATACATTTTAGCTGTTTCCCCTGTTAATAAAACGTTTGATTTTCATTAACCACCCAAAGATAAGGTAAAATGATTTAGAATGTTGTATGGTACTAATGATTTATTTGAAATCTAAACATTGCCTACCATAAAATCAACATGGCTTAGCGAACTATATAAAATGACATTTAAGTGTATTAACATTACGTTAATATACTGTATAGAAATCAATAAATTTAGTAATACTGTTGATGGGTAAAGCGTATACATTTCCTGTCTCTGTCTTCACCGTGGGAAATGGTGGGATTCAGCCAGTGGATAACAATTAACAACAGTAATCTTTGGGTAAGTACACTTTAAAAACGTCTTAAAAGTTTTAGTTTTTGCTTAATTAAAGGCATTCAAAACACGATTAAATCCCGCAAATACAGGACCAGTAACATTTAACTTGGTACAAACAGCTTGTAAACGGAATCAATATAATTCTCAAACTTTATAAAGAATTGCCTTTTGCGTTGTAAAAAGATAAATGTTTTTACTCACCAGTGATAAGTGATTCTATTAGATTTCTCTCTATTATAACAGCCAAGAAGCAAAACAAGTCGTTAGCATTATTTTTAAATAAAGAAAAACTTGAAAAAGTGCATAATAAGTGTTGCAGAGCCAATGCAAAGGCGGGTGGATGAGCACTGAAAGGCCGCCGTTCGGGACTATTGTGACTCATCGCTGGCCGCCATTTTGGAAACAATAAACTCTGCGCCCAGCGCGGCATACTCTCCGGAGCTAGTGCCCAGTCTATTTTTATTCTGTGGTTGCTGGTCGACATCCCACCTGCAACATGGCTAGGTGTGGCGTAATAAAATTTCACCAATATGTTGTATTGTCAGATAGATATTCCCATAACTGTACATAACTACAGATTTACTAAATTGTTAGATGTTCCTAGATCATGTTTTAACGTTACAAATTTGTTTTAGATATAATATAAAATGTTATTTCTCGAGAGTAGGTCTACATGTTTTAAGTTTGGTCAGTGTCAAATATGTACATAAGGCCTTCTAGTTTTAATGTTGTCTCACATATTTATTAAAAATAATGTGCACCACGAAGTACCAAGATGATTGATTCAATTCATTGCACTAAAAAAATATTGTATTATAATAGGTATAATGAAGTTTTTAAAATTATTAAATTAGTGTTGTGGAGAGTTTAAAATAAAGTATCATACACTATTATTTGAAAAGGATTGGATCCACTCAATAGTATATTTGAATATGCATGCACAGATACTAGGGCGAACTTTTAGAATACCACTAGGCCTACTTGTTGAAAAAGCGACAGCTGAAGACCTTTTTCCAGGAAAGTAATAAGTGCTACCAACATTATATATGTTTACAACCTGGAAACTGTAAGTTAGTTTAGATTGAGTTTCTAAAATTTCACCAATATCTGTTGGGCTACTGTTTGGAACCAGAGACTGGTTACTTGGCTCTATAGCACATTTATTATGTAGATGTTTGTCATTGAAACATTCATCCACTTATTTTCTCTACAACCCATGATTTTATGTGGTGTCAAAAAGACTATACAGATCTAAAACTTCTACATTATGAACACTGAATTCACGAAAATTAAAAAGTAACCTAAACGCCCAATTCTAGTAGAAGCAAGTCCGGCGTAACTTTACTATTCGACTCTAGCCTAATTTAACATTCTACTTTTAAATGTTGAATACACAGGTAAACATACTGTGACTAAATAGATTAGATTAGAACCTTTTAGGTAGGTTAGGTTAGAACCTTTAAGGTATTTTTTTAATTATTATTTTTGCATTTCTGTTGCCATAGGTTAGCCTAGAGTCGAATAGTAATGTTGCGCAGCAAGTCCAATATAAATAGTACAGTAATAATAGTAGGCTAGACTATAACCTAGCTCAATGTACTTAAAAAAAATTCAGATTTAAAATTGTTGTACAAATAAGAAACTTACACGCTTAATGGGAGCCATCAGGAAATAATAAGTCAGCCTCTGCCCTTATGTAACAAAAATATTTTGTTTAGATTTTCAAACTCCCTTATCAGCTATTTTGAAGGAATAAAATAATGATGTTATGTTATGGTGCAACATCTGTCACCTGATCCATCTTGAATCTTGGTTATGGCGCGGCTGGCGCGCCACGGCCTGTTTAATTAAAACTGAGAAACATAGATTTCCAGTCAATAAAATACGTACTGCTTGCTATTATGATCTATGCTATTATATTATTGCATTAAACAATATATATACAATTAAATTGATATACAAAACCAAATATTCGAAAAAATAAATTATTACACACAAATATTATATTATTATCATAGTCATGTTCTATAAAAATGATTAATTTATATTTAAACTTGAATTAAACTTAACGGTAAATAAGTTTTACTTTTGTACTTGATTCCGTAATCTATAATGTGATATATACTTAAGGAGTTTATCTAGTTAATATTTAAGTAAGTTTATAATTTGTTTCTTATATTTTACCACATATCATCATACATAAAAAAATATATAAATCAATTAGAATAATTTAGCAAGAAATATTTGATTTTTGTATAGAAACTAAACGAAACACTTTAAATATAAATAACACATATAAAAAAAGTACATTATAGTACATAATATTGTAGTAATTGTCTTGAACTTACTTCGAGTATTCATCTTTTAACTATAATTGAGTAACAAAATAATACTTACATGCAAAACAACTTTATTATACTGAACACAATATTAAAACAAAAGAGAATTGAGCTACTTATAGTTGCCAAGAGCACATTTTATTCCAAATCTAAAATATAATAATTTTATTAACAATTCAAAAAACATATGTTCAAATAAAACTACTTACAGTCTGACTTTTTTATAATATAATATTTATTTTCTGGTTCATTGTATTTTTTTTTATTATATTATCAAGAATTTAGATTACAAAAGAACAAAACATATGTTCAACTAATATTTATAACAGTAATGTAGTTTATTTTGACAAATATACTGGCCAAACGTTTTGCAAGACCATTTCCGTTTCCGCTTTTGGTTGTTAGTCATTTTCATTTTAGTAATTTCGTCATTACATCGTCCTTCTAGGAAAATTGGTGTTGTTTCTTGTTTGGCTCTTGCCCTCTTGGATTGGAAGGAACGCCATTTTGCTTTGTGCATTTTGTTCGATTTAACTAGTTTAATTAATCTAGTTAATACTTGGTGTTAAACATTTTCTTTTCAATGGGTTCACAGAAACCTGAAACTAATCATGTTTCAAATAATAATAATAATAAATCGGCAAAACCATATGGAAAAATTGTATTATCTTTGGAAAACTGCCTTTTACCAGAAGAAAAGTTAGCTCCTACGCCATCAAAAGTGGACGGTTTAGATAGTGAAACTGAATCTGATTTAAGAATTTTGGGTTGTGAACTTATACAAACAGCAGGGATACTTTTAAAACTACCTCAGGTAAGAAAAACGTTAATATTACTATAGTATTAGTTAATGTTTGTTTTAATGCAACTTGCTTTCATAGCACAACGTCCTAAAACGTTTCATTAAAATGATGTGGTAATTAGTCTGCATTATGTCCATAGATTATAATGTTTGTTAGTTTTATACATTCATTGTTTTAACTACTAATTAGTCGAATATGTTTTTGTGATATTTTAAATCCTCAGGTAAGGTTCAGAGCTTGCATTAGCCTATCTCCTTGTAATAATTATGCTTAGGCCTAACTTGTAAGAGCTTGAAATTATGTCAGCATTAATCATCGTTTAGTACAAAGACCACCTAGGCCTAGGTCATTAAGCTTATTTCTACCAGTGTTGCCAAACAAATAATGTAATTTGGGCCACAATTTATGACCACCCATTCTTTTCCAAAAAAAATATGGTTGGCCTAGGCTACACTTTAAATGGTAATATTAGGCTTATTAAAATAAAATGATGGCATAGGTTTACATTGTGACCCCCCTCGCCATGTTGTAACAATGTGCCAGCGACGTAAATTTACTACGACCCTCGGCTGAAATTTTTGCAGACAACAACGTTTCACATTCTACTGTTAAATGTTGAATACAGGTAAACATACTGTGACTTATAAGTTAGAACTTTAGGCTATTTTTGTTGTTATTATTCTTGCATTTCTGTTGATGAGGGTCGAATAGTAAATTTGCGCCATGCCAACTTATAAGACCAACGCCTAAAAATATTTCTAAATGTCTTAAATAAATAAAAACAAAATGTAATTAATTAAAAACAAAATAAGGCGAAAGTACTTATCCACACTCCAGCTGATTTGAAGATTAGGTTGCTAACTTATGGGTTTGAAAACAAACTTATTCCTAGGTAGGCCTATATAAGGAAATAGCTTGAATTCTAACTTGCAGTCTTTAGGCCTAATCACAGTAGGCATATTAGTTTCTAACATCTATTTTGTAGCCTAAATTGGTTTGTAGGCTATAGCAGAAATATTAACTGGATTGTGGATGTATACTTTCGCCGAATATAAAACTTAAATATCAACTTCCTATTTAGGCCTAAATATTAGACTTAGGCTAGGCTTACTTTTTAATTATACTTCGGACTGCACTTGTGACTGTAAATAAACATGATTGCCGGACTCCGCTATTCCTACAACTTAACATCACTTAATAAAACATGAACATACACAATTTTATATACAATTTTAACTTTATAGAATTCTATAGGCTTAGTTTATAAATTACTTAATGTTTTCCATAGGCCTACATGTGTACTTTACATCAAACTGTAGATAACTTAGTTTGATATAGGCTACATTGATGTTCATGATTCGATACATTGATACCCAATGTGTATAACAAGTAGGCCTACCCAATTGTATTTGTTACATCAATGTCCTATTTTGAATCGATGAAAATTTAAAAACATAACTGAAGATCTTAAAATTAATTACAGTTTATGTTTCTACTTTGTAAACATATATAGGCTAAGTTAAGTTGGCATCATCAATTAAGTGGTTTTGTATAACAGAAATGCAAGCATTAAAACAAAACTAGTTCTGACTTTAATCTTTAGTAGTCATATAGTATGTTTACTGCATCAATAGTAGAATGTGCAAAGGTTGGCAGCACAAAATTACATCTTCAAGCTATTTTAACTTGCCAAAGAAACTAGTTAGCCTACATCTTTAAAATAACTCCAATACAAGAGGTTCCAACTCATATTTATAGATAAATTTTGTTTTCTTTAACATTGTAGGCTATAATTTTTATTAAAAATGTGATTTAGAACATTAAAACCAGGATGATTTTAACTTTATATGTATAGGCCTAACAAAAATTGGAAAGAAGCTGTGATGTCATGCTCAGAAATACGATTGCATTATTTTTAAGCGGGTTAGTTTTAATCTAATGAGGTGTCACTTCCTCTCGTAATTTTAAAAATTAACCATTTTTTATTAGTAGGCCTATTTATCTTTTAGTGCTTACCGAAGAGTAAAATTTGTGTTTGTTAGGTAGGTGTTTGTTACATGTATCCTTATATATTCTACAATAATTTATTTATATTGTTATTATTAATTATAATTTAATTTATAGTGATTCTTAGTTTTTCTGGTTGGAAAGGAGAGTAAGGCATAAGTGTAAATTTATTGTGTTGTGTAAAAACTTCCAAATTCATATATAAATTTAACTTGCTGTGTAACAAGACTATTTTCGAGAATCTAGGTATTTGCTGATTACATTCTACCTATTTTCTACAATAGGTTGGCCCCTCTGCTGCAATTTGGCGTGGATGTGTGTTTTCGAATTATACTTTTTTTACAACTTGGTATCTTACACTAAAACATTTTTTAAATAATATGTACACCCCTATTGTAGCAGGGATATAACCTTTACCTACAACAACCTTTATCTAAGTTAAGTAATTGCAATCCTATCTTAATACAGTAGAGCGTCGAAAATCCGAACTAATTGGGACCGAGGGGGGTTCGGATTTTTGAAAACAACCAAGAAAAAGCCATTTAGTCGATATATGCCCTTTAATCGATTAAAGTGGTTTAACAGTACAAGCGGTAATGTAATTACAATGCAGTATGTAAGACTACTTACATATTATGATTTAGATGAACTTCCACGTACACAGTAGGGCCAACATGATTACACATGTAACTCTCAATAACAGTACAGTACATAATTAAAATTCTTGTAAATTGTAGTTAACACAAACGAAAAATAACAAAAAAATACTGTATTAGTACACTACTGTATGTAAGACACACTGTTATATAATGATTACACAACGAGAAATGAATAAACTTTCTGTACGTTTACTGCTAGCGCTAATTTTAACGACGCAATAATTGGAATTTACGAAAACGAACGAAGTTTTTGCAGGGGTTGCCTCAGAACGTGTTCGGATTATCGACGCTCTACTGTATGGTATTTATTTTCAATTCTATCATAGGTAGTAGGCTATGTTGTTACAAATTAAATAAAAAAAGATCAAAAAATCTTTAAAATGTTGAGGTCTTGTTTTAAGTGTGTCATGTTCAATAATTTTATCGAAAGTTACAGGCCGTGATGCAAGTGATGAAAAACTGTCTTGGGGATGCGCAGTGGCTTAGGTGGTTTATGTCTCCCCTCCTATGCGCATTGAGAGTTTCATCACTCACGTCACGACCTGTTAATAATGTGTTCCTTTTTAACAATTATATAAGTTATTCTACTGATATAGGCTATATAAATAAAAAAAACTTGTATGATATAAACTTATACAAATTAGTTTTTTGTCATGCTAACTTGCCACATCATATGCCTACATTCAAGCTATAATTAAAACTCATTTTCATTAAAACATAAATTAATATAGGCCTATACCTAACACAAATTCTTACATTTGGCATCGTATTAATCAAATTAAATTTTGTATGTAGGCCTATTGATCTATATGAATACCGCATTTGCGAGATTTCTGATCACTAATATCATCAAATTGATATGATTACCTTTTCTTAGATAAATTTTAAATATTATATATAAATTCACTTCCTGGGGTTGTCTAGATTCTTTGCATTTATTTGATTTAAATATGTAAGTTAGTATTGTAGAGTATTTCTTACAGTTAACGTTAAGACAGTGATACATCTTAGGTTAGCAATATTACTCTAGTCCTTGAAAAAATGTCATCGTCTATATTGATTTTTACAGGGAGACCTATTGAAAATAACTATTTTTTTGTGTAGACCTAACAATTTAAATGTGAACTCTTCTGTGAAGTAAAATTTGGTAACTTATTAGTTAATATTTATATGAATGACGAGTGACAGTGAAGACACTTATTTTTGTTTATTTCTGAACAATAATACTCCGCTATTTTTAATGTTAAATATATTTAAGTTCTTTGACTTGAATAACAGCGTTAACGGTACTAAAACATCTTCCTCCCAAGTACACTACTGAATAATGTAAGGTCTACCATGCATATCTAAATGGCTTTATAGGTCTGTGTGTATTTCTTGAGATTAATTTGCTTTACTACTTTGGCCTATGTGTAGTTTTGTATACAGTAGTTTATATATATAATCGAATATCAAGAAATTAAAATAATTTTATAAAGTAGAATACATTTAGGTAGTTAACATACACGTCTTACTTGTAATCTGAAAACATTTATTTTAATTTAGTAAATTTTTGTCTTTAAAAGCTTTTTTTATTATATTGCTTGGTAACATTTTTTACTAAAGTTTAATATGTTTGCTTATACTGTATAATTACCTAAATAGGCCGTTCTCTAACTAGGTAATTTCTAAATGCTTCTTTTTTCAGAATAATCTTGCATTCATTTTTTTTTGCTATTTAGGTTCAAACTGATACTATGTTTGAAATACTGTAGTTCGCTTATTAATTTTAGAACAATATATAATCAATTTTGCTGCCAAATTGTTTCAGGTTGCTATGGCGACCGGTCAGGTCCTATTTCAACGATTTTACTATTCCAAGTCCTTTGTACGCCATCCCATGGAAACGACTGCCATGGGGTGTGTTTGTCTAGCCTCAAAAATTGAAGAGGCTCCCAGAAGGATTAGAGACGTTATTAATGTTTTTCATCACATTCGACAAGTCAAGAATCAAAAGTAAGTACTGTTTAATTTATTTATTATGTCTATTTACTCAAAGAGTGGTTGCTATGTCAATCCCGTAACGAGTGGACGTTTTGCTATAGTAATGGTAATTTATGATATTCTCAAAATTTGTTTTAAAATGTAACTTATGTTTTTCTTTAAACAAATTATGAGAACTATTTTATTTTAAAATTATGCGATTCCAATTGAAAAAGCAATCACTCTTTGCTAGAATAGTAAAATTTTACATGCAATTACTATTTTTCCTAAATAAAAAATGTTTGGATTTTTTAAGTCGCCTAATAATTTCCTTGTTTTCACTTCCCTCTCTTTCATAGGAGTCGAGCTAAACCAATTAGGATCCATTATAAAATTGTTTAATAAACTTGTTATTTATCTTTGATATAATTGACCAATAGTTTCAGTTCTTTATAAACTTACTTGTTGAGCCAAGTATTATACTGATTTGGGTTTAATAAACACAAATTACTGTGTCTCATTTAATGATGACATCGTTTTAAAATTTGATATCAAACAGTACATCACACGTGCAATGAGGTTAACATTCAATTCAAATTTTATTTTACTAGAAAGCTGTGGAACAATTTTAGTTTTATTAACCAAATATTTTCCATGCTTCACCCTTCCTACAATTTTATGAATAGGGAACTAAATTTCAGGTACAGTTCCGCAATCTGTAAAAATTATTTAATGCTTTTAAATCAGAACGTAAGACATTTTCTATATTCTCTAGTTTAAAGAGCGTTAGATTATGTTATAACACGAAAAACTATTTCTTTCATTTGAAGTACGTTCATTGCTTAAACTGTTAGAAACATTTGCTATATTACAAACTAATTTGTAAATTTGATTATTTTGTCTGATATATTTTCTTAATGTTGTTTACTTTTTGCTCGTGGTTCTACTTACCATTTTAGAGTAAATGTTAATACAAACATGTTGGCATCTTTATATATAAAGATAATTGTGATTATTTCCTGATATAAAACAAATTGAAGTTTTGACCATCTCTGCTAAAGATTATTTTTTAATTAAAAAAATATCGTACACGATACCAACATCAACTTTGTTTATACTGTAATCCGTTGAATCTGGTTTGGTGAAGCAAGGGACGGAACTTAGTGAGGAGTTATTTTATTGATCGCTTAAGGTATGTAGCCTACAACTCATTTATAAAATGATAATATTTGTATGAGATTATTCAAATCAGGCGTATTTGATTTTCTCGCAGGACATATAGTGCTTGTATTATAAACATTGTTTAATCTATATTTTGTATTGTATACTGTATTGGCATAATGTATTGTATTGTATCAGTTTGTATGTAGCAAACAGTAGCTCATTTTGTCTCTGACAACTTGATCTATTGGTTGTTGTATGTTTTTCTCAATTCAACTTTGCTCAAATGTGTTTTGACCTTCCATTTTCACAGATGCTTTCCACAGCCGACCGACATGGGTCTGTCATGGAAGGGTCGGGTTGTGGGGAGGCATGGAATGGACCACGCCCCTGCCAAGCCACTCCCCCAGCATCGGTGCGACAAAGCCTAGATTTTGTCTCCGATATTCTAATATTTTTTGTTTCTCAACACTTCACTGTCGAGAGGTTGTACCTAAATAATGCATTTTTTCTATAAATCATGTTATTTATTATTAATTATACAATACTATTTTAACTTTAAAAAGTAAACAATTTTTAATGAATATTAGAAATTTAAATTTTGCTATTACTAATTTAATTAAGAGTGTTACATATTTTAGTAAATTCAGTATATTCTAGCAGTATTTTATTAATAAGATAAGAATTCAGCATTCTGATATATTTAAATATATATTACTTTAATTGTTAGTTTTTTGTTTTTTATGTAGGAGGCAGGTAAGATATATTTATTTTTATACTAGAAATTATATTTTTATATTATTTAAACAGTTCTATTATCAACATAAACACACATTATTTTCTTTGAAAGAGAACAATATTTTAATAATGTGTTAGTATATCACGTAATTATAAAAACTTAGCATATTTTGATGTAAGTGTTTTAACATTTATTATAATATAGATTTTGTAAAGATAATAAGTTATTTGGAACTTTGATGATCAACTTTTGTTACCTAGCAATAAAGTTGTAATAGATTTATTGGAATGCTAGTTTATAGCTAAGTATATTTAGTCAAGGTTGTCTATAAAGACGGAATTTTTTAATATAAATTTTAAACTTAAGCTTTCAATAACAAACTAGTGAAAAGATGGAACACTTTTTTGTGACTTCGGCTCGTCTGGACAGAACACACAAATTGAAACTACGACTTTTTAACTCTCAAAATTGGTTTTCCCGTACCCAAAAACATATAAAACGATAGCCCACACAGAATTTTCAAAATGTTGACCAAAAAACGTGTCCCCGACGCGCTACGATTTTTAAACTCTCAAAATCGGTTTCCCGTACCCAAAAACATATAAAACGATACCCCACACTGTATTTTCAAAATTTTGACCCAAAAACGTGACCCCGAAGCGCTACGACTTTTTAACGGTCAAAATTGGTTGACCCAATTATTTCAAAATTTGGACCAAAAAACGCGATCCCGACGCGCTACAATTCACGCTAGAAAGCTCAAAAGCTTTTCAACTCTCCGCAATAAAATTACGAAGATTTTGGTACCACCAGAAGATTTCTACGACGTCTGTGAGTGCATATATCATGTGTACAGGAAAACAGACACAAAAAATTACCTCATGATTTCAATACTTCGGCATTCTAATGCGAGCCGAAGTAATATAAAATACAATCTACTCTCAACAAAGTGACTATTCAAAGCCACTATATTGGGTCCACAACACACTTCATCGTTTTATCATTTGTGGGTAGTACAGCAGTTTTTTTTTTTTTTAGTAATTGTGTTTTAAATTTCCTTTTGTCTTTAATTAAATTTTTGTGAGATAGCATAGGTATTTATTTGGTGTTGTTTGATTGTATTATATTTACATAAGCCTAATTAATCGTCTTAAGAATTTATAAACAAAATATGTTTAAAAACTTATTAACAAAAAATATAGTTCTACACTCCAAGAAAAGTTCTACTGGCCAAAATATCCCCAAAACACAAACTTATACAATGGTATTTTCTAAAAAGAGTAAATTTATAAACATAGGTTAAAATATTCTTTAAATAATGCTTCCCGATTTGCATAGTCTTAACTAAAAAAATAACGTAACGCTGTTATAGATAGCTTTTTGTACCGTGGAAATGCCGATTTTTGTAATTGTTTGGTTTTATGTAAGATATTACAAAATTATTTATTTGGTTCTGTTTTTATGTACCTTGTCCGTCTACAGTTTGCTTTAAAGACTACTATAGTTTCTTTTTGTGAGACTACCGGTTTCACAGTTCGATATTTCCATTATCAAGACCAAAAGAATGACAAAACCTTTACTGACTGTAATTCACCTTTAGGCTGTAATTAAGTATTAGCTTCTTTATTAGTATTTCTATCATATAGGTAATGTTTAGTTACAAATATTTCTCCTTCACGTTTCTCCGCATCATTGTGTCAGCATCTTTAGAGTTAATCCGCTACTGCTTCGTCAAAGTCATTTTTTTAGGTAAAAACGTTACAGCATACGTACACAAACACACATTACAGACGCACACGATATACACTTTGCGTCCAGTTGTTAAAAATGTTCGAATTCCCCCTTTCTTTTGATTTTGCGTCGCTTATTTTCTCCCTCCGCAGAATCAAACCGGGAAATAAACAATCTACGTATTTTTTTTCACATGTAAAACCTCCGGCGGGTCCCATCAAAGTCAGTAGAGGGGGGCGGGGTTCCACTACAAGCAACACTGCTAACTCTCCTAAGGAACAATTCACACGGTATGCGGTGACTGTTGTGTGCTGTGTGTAACTAAACCCATGACCTTGCTGGGAAAGTGTTCGGACAATAGAAAAGCGCGGCAATACTCAATCGTATAGTCTGGCGAGAGATTTACCTTGTTGTGATCAGACAGTTGCCCCCCCCCCCCACAGTAATGTTGACACTTTAATATTATTCCGTGTTTTTAATACAGTAAGTTAATGTTTTATTACGTACTGTAATTTTACAGTTTGTTAATACACATTACATTACTCATTAAAATTTTACACAACAACCAATGTTACCTAATTAGCGAATTTCCATAGGAAAAATGAGCACCGATCATGGTCCCCAGAACACGTTTTGGGGTTTGTCATTAAAATTCATATATGTATATATGTGTTCGCACTCTAGCGGCCGCATTTTAAGTCCGATTCGGTCCAAATTTGGTACACGTGTTGGTTGTCTATGTCGCTCGGACGAGTTTGTTAGCCAAAAAAATCCAACAACCAAAAGTACGTTTTTTTGACCGGAAGTAACTATTTTTTGAGATTTTTATTACCAGAATGAAATTTTTTAATAATTTTTTCTAAAAATATATATGTAGGATGTTATTCTGCACATTTTGCTTTTTTACGCGACCTTGGTTCCCCCAAAATCAACCAAAACGTAAAATACCATAAAAGTACCCAGTTCGAAGTCAAGTGGTGCAAACTCGCGAGGCCACTAGGAGGAAACAAACTCTACTAATATATTGCGTACACACAGACAGCTGTTCAACGCCTTCGTGAGTAGATCTACTTCCCAAATTGTTGGTTGAAACCCTAAAACATAGGCATATAAATTTAATTTTGGAAATTTGCTCAACTCACGTCAGCGGTCCAGCTGCGTGGTCGAATTATTTATAATTGTAGGTGACCTCAGCTACAATTATCGGGACCCTACTGTACATTACAAGAAAAGTATAGTGGTTTTATTTTTAATAAAAGTTGTGAATAATGTTGCCAATAATAGTAATACGGTATAGTTGTTTGCCTTTCACTCAAGGTAACAAAAATACGATTTCCTGTTGGTACATTTTTATAATGTCTCTCGGATGTAGCGTGAACATTTCTTCGGTCCCTTCGTTGACGCTATAACCCAACTGTATATGCACTATTGCATGATTTACATTGTTAGTTTATAATTAAGTAGTGAAAGATTCATATGAAAGTAATCATATTTTTTGCATATAAGCAAAAATACTTTTTCAGATGAACATAAATGCTGGAATTGTACTTATTTCAATTAGCACTAACAGTTTATGATTTCAGACTAAAAAAACATTCAGATTGAAACATTTGGATTATTAATAGTGGATCCCACAAACATTCATTTTCCAAGCACTTTTTATTTATTGTGTATATTAAAATACAGAAATAAGTCTCAATATAACTCGTCATCATAAAGTTCGTTATCTTTCTTCTAACAATCTAAATGTTTTCTTTGTCAAGGTATAGTCCAAATATCAATTTGAATATAATAAAAATGGTGTTTTCATCACAGTATCGAAATTAGTCGCTTCAGTATCAGCTTTGAGTATTGAAAATAGCGTTTTGCTGGTCTAGGTCAGCTAAATCAGCTGGAATTTTTGCCGACTTCTAAATTAGTTATAAATTAAACCACCAGTAGTGTTATCTTTAATAATTATGATTTCAAATGTTGTCTTATTAATTTATTAGATATAATAACGATTTTAACAAAGAAACAAACATGAGTAACAATAAAAATTACATTTTGATACTATTTACAAGTATTAAGTAAAATAAATAAACTTACTATTTAAAAAAGTACATCAGTACGTTTATTCATGTAAAAGTATCGGTAATAGTGTAATAAAATTGTGTCTATCAATATTACGCGATGATTTGATGTCAGCTGTTCCAATTAATTTAGTGAACTTAAACAATGTTTTGTTGCCATGTAATGATTGCTGTTATTCGCGGTTGAAAGCGATAAAATAAGGACAGAATAAAACAGCGAACACAAGATAAACTTTTCCTTAAAAACCAATGCCTAGGCCTATAAATTCATAGAATTAAGGAAGGTATTTATTTGTATCGCTGTTGATATTAAAATCAGCTGATCTCAATAATTTAGTTAGTGCTGTAAACGTAAACTATGTGCATTGTACTTCAGGAATGTTACTGAGAAACAATAGGTTATTTTGAAAAAAATATTTATTAAATTTATTATTAATATATTAATCACAGTGTGATGAAAAGCATCGTTCATCACACGGACCAAAAGTGGCTTTTCGATCCGCGTTCATTTTCCGACCTCGGCGAATAGAAAAATCAGTTTTTATCTGCCTTTCTTCTGGATTCCTAAGGTCAAAGAAATTCAAAATAACCAGGAAAAGTCGGGGAAAATTTTAAGCAATTTTCTTTAAAGAGGATATCACCAGCAGTATGTAAGAAGCATAAAATATTCTAAAAAAGTAGGCTATTTTTAAGTTTCCAAATTTGGAATTCAGTTTAACGGGCTCGGGTAATTTAAACACTGAAAAGTGAACGTCTGTACTGCTTCCCCTCAATATTTAGCACTGTATTCTGAAGAAATTATTCATAATGTCAACGGTGAAAACTAAATGTAAAAAATTAACTTACTTAAACAATGTATATGTTTAAATTAAATATATTTGTAGTGGAGCAATATATTAAAATATTCCGTGGATGGTGATGTAATGAGTAAAGCAGGAAGGAGAAATGTTTGCATCGTCCTGAAATTGTTTGTTGGTCAAGGGAATTGAATGACCGAAATTCTTTAGGAACCCTGTTATCTTTGATTTGTTATTGTCTCTTACAATTTGGAGTTTCAACTGTGCTTGCAAAAGCATAAGTCACGTAATTGGTGTTGGAAACATTGTGTGATGTAGTGCATGTTAGGGTTAGCCGGATTATTCACAAAACTTTATTATTATGTAGCAGTGCACACTAGAATTACAGTAGGCATTATTCTGGAAAAGCATGGAATGGGTTCTGTATTTTACTAAAGCAACAGCTGGTTTTTGTCAAATTTTAATCTGAACTTATTTTAAAGACTTAAAAGTAATATATTAACAGATTTTATAATAAAAGAAGTGAGACTATTTAACAAGCAACTTATTAAATCACTGTAAATGATATTTAAAGTCGGAGTTTAATATATTTATGCTAATATGTTTTACAGGTACAGTAGAGTCACGCTAATCCGAACTAATTGGGACCGAAACCCATAAAATTTATAATCTAACCGAAATGAACAAAATAATATAAAAAAGGACGATAACTTGCTAAAAACAGTCTATTGTAACGGGAGCAGAGTGTACTGATGATGTTGTTGCCCGTCCCTGCGTGATTTCACTTTGTATGGCGCAATGTTAAAATTTAATTTTTTTTTTTGTTACAGTAGGCTTGAATTTAGTACCTAACTTATGAAAGAAATTCATTAAATGTAGAAAGACCGATCGAGGGAGGATTCGATGTTACACAACAAAACAAGTACAGTAGAATCCCGTTAATTCGAGTCGCAATAATTCGAGGTTCCGTGTAATTCGAGCCGTAAATAGCGCATTCAATATACAAAGATACTATAGAAACAAACTTATTCCCCACCCCTCTCTTGCAAGGTCACTCGACACCAATCCGAGTGTGTCTAAAAATAAATCAGTCCCACTACTGTGTGCGACATTTGTTTAGTTATATGGATGCAGCGCTCCGTTACGTTGAACAACAACCCGAAGTTACTGCGGCCGATAGCGTATTACTCTGTCGTTGGCGCGACACCGTTGCTCGTAAACGCTGTAGTATAGTTAAACATAAAATATTTGTGATTTCTTTAAAAAGTAAATCTATAATTTTGTACTGTATGTAAAATTACGTTTGTACCTCGGTATTCAATACAAAACTGTGTATTTTTAATAAAACTTCCATTTTTGCGGTTATACGAGGACTGTAAATGGTACTTTTATTTTAACTTCTACTCATTCCGTGTGATTCGAGTTTCTCAAAATCCGAGGTACTCTCGGTCCCGTTCATCTTGAAATATCGGGACGCCACTGTAATGAAGAGTGTTCAGTTTCCTTTATCTACGACACACTTTTTGCCCCCTATGCCCTTGAGAAGACATGCGCTAGGATCTTGTCACCTTTGTCATTTTACGTTCCACAAGTACAGTAACTGGTTGGCCGTGCTTAACTTTTTATTATTTTTAGTTATTGTTCTTTGTATTTTATAACTGTATTGTATACTTTAAGTAAGCCTAGTAAAATCTAAAACTTGAATTTTAGTATTGAGGGGTGCTGCTGATTGTTGGAAGTGTGCAAGTTCAGTTGATTGGATTCAGGGATCTAAATACTAAAAGTACTGATCCCTCTTATTGTTTAGTACTATACTCTGAGGAAATGTTTCTTATTATCAACATTAAACACTCGGGTTAAATTTTAACTTTTAAATCTACAGTACAGTCTCGCTAATCCGGACTTGACGGGACCGGACCCTGTCCGGATTAGTGAAAGTCCGGATTAGACGGAAAAAGCCTAAAAAACGCATGAAATGTATACCGTTTGTGTTTTTAGTGAGAAAACGTATTAAAACTGGTGTTTTGGTAATACAGTATACAGTAAATATCAGAGACCACAGAATTAAATAGACTAGTCAAGTCAAACGCAAGAGTGAAGCTAGTTTTAGAGTCAAATACTCACACAATATGACGGATGCAAGTCGCGAGCCGAAGGCCGGCCGCCCGTACATGTTCCACATTACCCGCGAAACGAAGCTCGTGTTCTAACTGTTGTATAATAGAAACTACAATAGCCAATTTTTTCAAAAAATACTTTTTAGAAAATCTAGCTTTTCAGCTACATTTCTCTCGCTTGCATGACGCACCTGCCCTAAAAACAAAATATTTTCTTGCAATGCAACTTTTTGATGTCACGAATTAAAAAGTATAAAAAAGTTTGGACTTTATTAGATTTTTAAAGTGCAAACCATTTTTATTTTTAAATTTTGAACACACCATTAGCGTCCCACACTATTAAACTGTAAGTTTGTCAAATTTCAAAGATTTTTGAGCATTTTCAGCTATTGAAACAACAGTGTAAATAAATAGGGCGCACTGAAAATTTCACTCCAGACGTTTAACGAGAAACAAATCAAAAAGGGACTGTTGATTCGACAGATAGTTAGACAGACAGTCTGCAGTCAGGTATAGTTAGACAGACAGTCTGCAGTCAGGTATAGTGCGGCGAGCTGGTGAAGTGAGTCACTTCCTTGAAATACTTTGGGACAAAAGATAATTGGCCGACCCTTTCTATCATCGGCTGAGCTTTCTCTTCACGCTAAAAATAGCCAAGGACAAAATGAACCCTTAACTATTTTCGCTCTCGGCAAACAACAATTGCGTGTACTGTACCCAGTAAAATACTGCAATTTCTAGTTTTTTTTTTTAGGGCCGTCCGGATTAGCTGGAAGTCCGGATTATCGGAGACCGGATTAGCGAGACTGTACTGTATTTGTAATGTGTTAATATAATAAAATGCTCGTGCTTTCTTTGTCATCCATAGATGGCGAGGTAAGGAAAACGAAGCAGGAGGCTAAAATGTATAAACAGAATTTATGTTACTAAAATGTAGTAAAATAATCTTAAAATGTGCTGGAGTCGGTCAGGGAAGTTGAAAAATAACTCAAGAGAATTTAATGAACCTGTATTAAGCTTCTAATATGATCAAAGCCGTTTCATTGATATTGAATTATAGTACAGTAGGCTTGAGGTAAACACTTTCTTTAATGCGGTATGCATTAATTTGTTTCCCCTTATCAGTGAGATAACAAGTGCAATGTTGCATAAGTAAAGTAAAATAGAGTTAATTAACCCCTTTACGGTTTTAGTGTGCGCCAGCAAGACACTTTGAAAGTGCAATAGTCGACGCAGCAATCGATGTCTATTTCAATCCGTTTAATGTCGACTAAAGTTGTCGGCTAAAGCTGCTATCTATTGACAGGACATTTAACTAATATTTTAAGCATCTGTGAGAACAATATTCATTACAAATCTTTTCCAACAACGAAATTGTTTAGGCCATGTCAGCTTACAGCCAGCTGATGTGTTTTGATATAGAGTGCAGTGTGCTTGTTTTTAAGTTAGCTTTCTGCTGTGTTATGTATGCTAATGTTTTAGAGTAAAGTTTTTGTTTTTAGTATGGAAAATTAAAGCGACAGTGATGTCAATTTATTATTGTTCGGAGACTTGCGTGATAGTAATACACTTAGGCCTACCCTAAAATAACTTTTAATCAGAACATGTAATGTAAATAGTGTAGAACTTTGTATATAGAGTAGAACTTTGTAGATAGTATACAAATAAGTGAAATCTGACTTAAATATTTTAGAAAAATAAGGCATTTAGTTCATTGAGAAACGATGAAAACGTGACCTAACCTTACCAGAAGATTCTGCAAAAAAAGTGAATTAATCATAATATTACCATACAAATTATTTTTCTCTATTAAAAACAATGTATAAATAAACTTGTATTTTAATTTGAGCAACAAAAAAAAGCTTTTTTTTATCAAAAAGTAGTAATTTAATGAACCGTTAAAGGGTTATTATAAATTAAATACACTGCTGAAAACTTAATATTTTTTGTATTGTTTTAACATCCAGCATTTCCTGATTATTAAAATCTTAAATAAAGTATTGAACACTTTCACACAAAAAATTAAGAATACACACTGACAATAATATTGGCAACATATCTGCAGTGGTATCCTGCTCCCTCTGCTTTACGAAGGCAAAAGCCTACAATCAAAGGTATTTCTTAAAAGTACAATCTAGCGGGGAAAATATGCCCAGCTTATTTCGTTCGGTCGCAATAACCTCTTATTTTTCAAATCACATGAGATTTATTTATACTAATGGTTCGAAAATTGTGTTATATTACCGTCAAAGAAAAACCATATTTTAAGATCGATTTTATTTGTAAGGCAACGTATGATTGGAAATTTTTTAAATTTGAAAACTCATCCATGTTGATATAGTATAAATTTCATATAATTATTGTATACCATAGCCGAGCTGCTGAGAGCTTACTGTATTGCTTTACTTATGTATGGTCCTTTTCATGCTTATTGTACAGAAGCCTAGAATTTTTCTTACCAATGACAAATTGAAACGTCTATTAAGCCAATATTTTCCCTTGGAATGTTATTTCTATATTGGAATGGAAAAAGGTTACAAATTATCACAAGTATGAATGGTTTTGTCATTTATTGTACAAATTCACTTTGATTTTTTGTGCACTGAAATACAACATTTTAAACTCTTACTAATTTATTCTCTGTAGATACTTTTTGAAATTTTCTAGGTATTTAAAAAAATACAAACACTTCAGCGATTATGTAATCGTCAGTCCCTCTAGTACCTCATTGTGTGATAAAATTTTACAGGTATATAGTTGTAAATGCAGATATGAAAATTTATGAAACTCTTATTCTCTTTACGTTGAGGTTAAATGGAAGAGAGAAGCTTTTGGTCTTCATCATCCTTTTTTAAGAACTTAAAATGCGGAAAATAAAAAATCGCTACCCTCTTTAAGTTTGATATCACTTAATACGTCTATAAATATTATTAAACGTTGCATTTTTCTTTAGTTTGATGCATTTATCTCAAGATGTAAGCCTCCTAAACCATGATAAAGTTGCTTTATAACTTTCCAACTGATATGTGTTCAAATAATAATACTGAACCCCTTATTAGGGAAAATTATAATAGTTATATTATTAGTTTTGAAAATACTGTAGTCTTTGATTAGAGGTAATGCAGGCACAGCTTAACTCAATAATAATGAAAAAAGAGTGTATGGTGTTGTATAAAAAATGTAAGATTTATTATTGTACATAAGATATATTAGCAGTAATATAAAGTATTTAAGCATTGATTATAATATATTGAATCGTAATTTTTTCATGATTTACTGAGTTGGAAATTTTGCTATGTGTTGATTTTCTCTGCCATGACGTTACTCCATCGTTGAAGAAATGTAAATTTGTTTTCTAGGCACTCGTTAGTAAATACATTCTTTTCTATTATTTTTCTAAAACCTGTGCAAAAGTTGTTAAGGTTTTTTTAAGTTTTTTAGGTTTTTTAAGAGATTATAAACTGTATATAAATACAACCTTTTATCATCAATATATTCGTTTATACAAATTTAAAGAAGAAATACCTATTCGTTTAACTTTGGAAACATTCGTACATCTTCGTGTAACATATAAACTTATTTGATTATTAATTTATTCACTATAACATTAATAACTTCTAAATCATTTGATCTATCAATATGAAATAAAAAGCAATTAAAAGACAATATTTTTATCTTTCTTTAGATATATAATACAGTAATGTATGTATACACAAAATTTTAACAAATAGGCCTACAGTTTTATAATCCTTTTAATTGTACACATTTACCAAGTTAAAAATCCCCATCACCATAGTTAGGCAGATAGAATAAACTTTGAACCCCAAATCTCACAACTAAGTTGTGAGTTATAGTTTGACTATTGTCGCTCGTGCATCACTGAAGCTGGCGACTTTATCGTTGAAACGCGTTTGAGTTAATAAGCATATTAGTTGTGAGATTTTTTTGTTCAATGTTTATTGACTCACAAGTCAAGCTCAATATTTATTTATAGTTAGGTAGGCCTAGATAAAGTCAGTTGTTTTTAAATAATATTTTTTTAAATAATGTATTTATGATGTGTATCTAATTAATCTGCCTGGGGGCTTACTAGTTTATAATAATAGGGGCTCTGTGATCGTGTCAACTAGAAGCAAGTAAGCTCGTTAAGTTTTTAATGTGGGGAAAAATGTGTCTTTTAAAACACATCTATATCAGGCACCAGGAATCAATTCCTTTGGGTGATAGCCAATAGACGTCTTCAAAGGACTCGACCCTAAATATTTAAATGTGTAATGTTTGTTGGTGGAAAATAAAGTCTCCAAATTTTCCTTTTAAAGTAAGATAAGTAATAGAATTTTGGTGTTCTCTAGTAGTGTTTTGTCTAATAAAGATTCTAAAAATTAAACTCGAGTCTGTTTTACATATCATCGCTTAGCTAACAATAACATCTAACTAACATTTCAGTAACTTTACAGAAGGGTCAAAAATTGTTTATTTTCAGGTAATTTTATGATGTGTATTTAATATAATGCTATTTTTATTATTTTTTAAATAACATTTCCAGTACTTTTCTACTATGAAGGAAAAAAATCTAAGTTAATAAATGATTTACTACTTTAGTTATTAGGTAATGTCTTCATAAAATATGATCAAATCAGAGAAGTTTGGCTTTTTTTTTTTCTTTTTTCTTAAAGCTTTGTTGTAGACAGACATTATTTTTTCTTGACAGACTGTTGTAAGTAATACACGATGAAGCGGTTTTGTTTTTGTGCAATAGTGGTGCTATCTCTAGTGCTTTTGTCGTAAACATTGTATTGATGTGAAACGTCCGCCAGAATGCGTTAAAACCAAAAAGTAAATTTTGTAAAAAAATGTCAGGGGGGGGGGTATTGTTCGCCAAGCCTGTTGATATAGAGAAATTTATGGCTGAATGAAAAAAAGTTTTTCAGAGAATCACATTAAATTCTGTAGTAAACAAGATCTAGATAAAATTCAGGTTTTCTTGTTACAACTATAGAATTTAAAGATCTTGTGCACACCTAAAAACTATACCTATGAAATATCTAAACTAATATAATATAAAGCATTAAGTTTAGGTAATTTCTGGAATTTAATACATTAAAGCTGAGTTGTGAAAACCTTACCAATCTTTGATGATTTATAATATTATTATGTTAATATTAATGATATTGTTCATAGTTTTGTGAATTTCAACAGCACATTTAATTTGACTGACAATGCTTATACTCTGTAGCTAGATTGTTTGTTGTTTACATCATATGGATTAATTTAAAAAAAATTTTTTTAAACTTGACTTTTGCCAGTGGATGCTTGCCTCATAAAATGGTGAAAAAGAGTGCACTTGCAAATCAAAAAGATTTGTGTGGTTTTTTTTCTCACCTTCAAAACCAATCATGGCTGGTTCATCTCTAGAAAAGTAAAGTAGAAGATATGGTAAAGCTTTAAGAAATTTTGTATGAAATGGCGGAGTAATTATCACATACTATAAATTGTTAGTGTTTGTATGTATTATATACTTTTTTACATTTAGAAAAGAACATAAGTTGATCGAGAAGTGGGTTTTTACAGTATAATATATCCACATTAGTCTTTGCTCTAGACCAGGGCGTCCAACTTTGAGTGGCCCAAGGGCCGCTACAAATAAAATTGTGGTTGTGAAGCCTCCATCATAAAATACTTGCAACTTTTTCAGTAATTTGTAATGGGTACAAAAAAAAAAAATGTGGGAAATTTGGGGATCTTGGATATAAAATCATATAGGATGGTGCGGGTAGTGTAGGGTAGTAGGGCGGGTAGTGCGAGTGAGACAGAGTACCATCCCACCACACTTCCCCTCCTAAGTTTAGGCGGGGCATTGTACAGTCAACCCTAATTATGTTGGCTTATTTACTTTATGATATCGAGACATTTCAAATAAAACATGTACTAAACACGCTTAAAATACGGTTTAAATTAAAGGCTTATTATTACTTATAAAGTAGTTTATTATAAATTTACTATAGATATAAGTAAATAGAAAAATATTATATTTACATTACATTAAATAATTTACTGTCCAACTCTTCAAGTAGTTTCTTATGAATCTAGTATAGATATAAAAAAAGAAAAAAACACTATAATTACATTATATTAAATAATTAACTGTCCCGCTCTTCAGTTCAGTTAATTATTATAAATTAACTATAGATATAAGAAAAAGAAAAAACAATATATTTACATTAGGCTATTACCTGATAATATTGGTTGCGCTTATTTGCAAGTGATTAGGGGACAAACCAAACATCTGACTGAAAAATGTTTGAAATAAAATATGTAGATCAATTAATTTTCTACAACTTTGCCGCTGGAAGTTTCTTTCTACCCTAAAAATAAAAAAAGTTTACGCTTTACTACTTTTCATGTCCCGATTTAAAAAATCGAAGTATTTGTTATTGTATAAATTCCGAACATTTACTAAACTGGAAGATATTTATACTGTTAGTTGCAACATATCACGCAGATTACAAATATATAAAATTTGTCCTATTTAAATAATCCTAGTACTGTGCAGAAGCTTGTAATTGAAAGCGTCCAATGCTAAAAATTGCTCGGCGGCCCTCTAATGGATGGATTTGACACAGACTGTATTTTTCTTACAAAACGACAAAGACTAGTGTTGGAGGGAGAAGGGCATTAATGCTTCTGCGCAAACCACGCGCCATCCTAAATGCTACTACCTATACTATCCCGAAGCAACCCACTTACCACATACATTTTGACTTTATAAATTTCATGTTGGGAAAGCTGTTTTCGCAAAGATACGTTGAGCAAATTCATTATAAGGCCTAATTTTCGCAAGTTGGGGTAACATTCTCCTAGGAGTCACCATTTTTATTTCGGTTCTTTCCTGGCAAAAAGGGTCCGACTACAAATGACACAATTCCAGTTGAAGGTCTGCTCTGTTTACGTCTTCGACAGAAATAGCGAGTGGCTGAGTAAAACCTGAAATTTCTTCTTTGATTTTTTTAAAGTCGCTAATCCGGTTTTCAAAATCTCCGGTTTTTAGCTTTGTAGGCAGCAAAAATGTCATCGCGGGCAGCATGTTGGACAGCCCAGACCGAACTTTGGGAGCTTGTGTTAACAATCTTAAGCCTCTCTTGCTCGTAACATATTTAATAAAATGCGTGTTTATCTTAATTTCCCAGTGGATAAATGTTTTTATGGTTTTCATTCGGTAGAAACATAAACAAATTGATACAGAAATATATAATTAACCAGTTAATTAAATTAATAAATTTGTTTTTAGTGCTACATTATAATGTCCGCAGTTGAGGACGTAAAGCTGCTTGTTCGGTACTCTCATATTGTAAAAATTAACATTTGTTGTTTTGGTTGTTTTTTTGTATTAATGAAAATTAGATTTCAGGTTTTAGTTATGTTTTTAGGAAATGATACTGAGAGTAAACCGTCACAAGTGAAGTTGGTTGAGGGAGGAGTCTTAAAGAAGCCAGTAGAGACTACTTGGGTTTGGGAACTGTGTCACCGCTGTGACAGTACTTGATACAGCGATCTACTGCAGTTGTGCTCTGAAAACTTCATTCATTAAAGAACGTGTTTGAGCATAAAATTAGTAAAATAACTACGCAAAATTTCTCAACGAAACAAGTAATTTTATAAAATAACACTGTAGTATTTGATTGCTAGTTTATATTATTAGATTAGATCATAAGGTGTACATAATTTGGTGACATATTTGTACGCAACAAGTTTTATCATTATTTTTAACTTGGGTAAACTCATTAAATACCATTGCACATACGGGGTGGGTGAAAAGTCAGAACGCCTAATGTCTTGTATGTAATGAAAATTTGAAGGTAGATGCGATTGATGTTCAATAAATTTATAAAATTATCAAACTATCAAAACATAAGTTATTAATTTAATATCCATCAATTTTAACAACATTTAACAAAAATAATAATATTACAGAGGATCACGATAAATAAACAAGTAGTGTAAACAGATTGTAAATAAATGCAAATATTTTCAGAAAAGTTTGGGATATGGATGCGCGGTTTTCACCATAGATTTTATTTTAAAATTCTACGTTGAAATGATGTATTGCATGACCACTTACCTAATGATTTTTTTTTTTAAAGTTTCATCGAAAATGGCGGACCGAATTTTTGACGGGATGCCTTCAAACACTATAGTATATTTCGCAGATGTTGCAAACACTCGATAGTCCATTTCGCAGTGGGATGAGCCAATCCCTGCCACCATCAATCTCGTCTGTGACACACCCCCTGCATGTCATCAAAGGGATGAGGTTAGGTTAGGTAGTCTTCAACTGCTAGGTAGTCTTCGACCATGGAATCCTTTTCGTTGTCTGTTATTGGTCAATTTCTATGACAGAATGGTGTCTACTATCGAGTGTTTGATCCTTCGCGTGGTTGAGACATCTAATATTCACACTATCTACCGAATGCACTATCTAGCTGTCGAATGGGTCCCATTTTTGACATCTTAATAAAATAGTATTTTTATACAGAGTAGGTTCCTCAATCAATATTCCTTCAAATTTTCCTTATATACGAAATATTAATCCGTTCTCAGACTTTTCACACACCCTATATATTAAATGTATGAAAAAAATAAATTATCATTGGTTCTATTGCGCGAGTAGCAGCCAGCTGTTCCTATTGACAACGCTTGTAGAACAAAGTTAATTTCTAGCAATATTGGGATGGTTGGATGACAAGTTTGTGTGTTGTCCAGCTTATTGACATGACAATGGGGAAAGAGAAGAGTAGGGGAAAACTGCAACCTGTGGGAGACTTGCTCCAAGTTAACTTTGTTGTACCACAATTCTCAAAAGACTTCACTTGTGACGCGTTATTTGATGTGTTTATGGGGGTGATTTAGACTTCCAATGGCCGTTCTTGTCAGTTTTGTTTCACTTATTTGTTATTTATTCAAGTTAAATATACCTTCAATTTATAGCGCAGTGTTTTCTTATAGTGGAAACTGTAACTGCAGTTATAAGAATAGTGACATCACATAAACATTCACATATCTGCGAGAGAATTAAATTTGACGGTTCTAAGTATTGTTCGTTATTTGTCCTCTATCAAACAGTGTAAAAATATTTTACGATTAGAAAATTGACTAATAATCTAATTGAATGGAACTCCTAAAATTCCAGATGTTATCGTTTTTGTCCTAATTTTCAACGCCATCAGTGGACTTGCGCCGAAATGTTTTAACGCCGGTAATTGAAACAAATTTTGCGCAAATTGTAACTGAGCGATGATTTCTTTCTTCCATTAAATTATACCTCATGCTGATTGATTTTGTTCGATTGTGATTTTCTTACGTCTTTTAAACTACGTTTAATTCAGATGATTTATAAAATTAGCGCAAATTGTAATCGGGCGGTGTTTTCTTTCCGGAATTTTACCAATGTTTTACCCTACGTTTTAATACTGATAAAAGTGCAAATTGTATTCTGACATCTTTTTCTTTTGACAAATTGTTCCTTTTTGTTTTAAATCGATGGTTAAACAGACCTAGCAATTATACTATTAGTTAATTTTTCATAAAAAATATGGTAGGATTCCAGGTGAAAAGTTGGATTCAAACCATCTCTACTTAATATATTCAAGGAAATTGTCTTATTTTGTCCAGATTTTAATGCTAAAAGCACCGATGTGCTTCTACAGTAGAGTCCCGCTATTCCGAACAGAATTCAGAAAAAATACCAATTTTTAACATAAAAACAGGAGAAATCAAAAAGACGTTCGTGAAAAACTTACATTTATTGTTATACAAATAAGTTAAATAGAGATATACATTATGCCTTAGATTTAACATTAGGTGGCAGGCAATGATAACAAGATTTTTTTTAACTTCCCGCTAAGTAAATTGAAAATTTTCTAAAATCGGGAAGTTATTGGTTTCACCCCGTTTTTCGAAAATCGAGTATTCATCAGATCTCGACGTTTTGAGGTCCTAGGAATCTTCCCTGACCACTCCCGAGAGGGTGTCACCCTGTCTGTATGTATGTATGTGTGTGTGTATGTAAGTATGTGACCCGCTTATAACTTTTGAACGGCTTAACCGATTGGTTCCTACCAAACGGTGTTCTAAAGAGTTCCATCAAACTTAGATTTCCTGAAAATTTCAACTAATTCGGACCGGTAAATTCTGAAAAATTTCGAAAAAACTAAGAAATAACAAATTTTCAAATCAGGTTTTTTTGGAATAACTTTTAAACGGCTTTACCGATCAATTCCAAAATCTAATCAGCTTTTAACCTTGAAAAGCGACGTCGATCGCTACTAGTCCGGTCAAAATCGGTTAATTCGTTCGTGAGATATCGTGAACGAAAGAAAATAAAAAAAAGTGTTTTTTCTCAATTTCTCCGAAATTTTTCATCAGAAAAATTTTTGTTGTCGATTCTTTCAATGGACTCGAAAAACTGCATCGATTGCCGCAAATCGCATAAAAATCGGTTGATTCATTCGCGAGATATCGTAAACGAAAGAAAATAAAAAAAGTGTTTTTCTTCAATTTCTCCGAAACTTTTCATCTGAAAAATTTTTGTTGTTGATTTTTTCAATGGACTTAAAAAACTGCATCGATTGCCGCAAATCGCATAAAAATCGGTTGATTCGTTCAAAAGTTATGGCAGTTCAAAATTTCCAAAAATAGTGTTTGTTGTAATTAAACTTAGCGGGAAGTTACATGGATGACCTTTAGGGTCAACCGTTTTCCAAATTTTTGGTTATAAGGAGGTGAAATCATTTTTTGAAGTTAAAAACATAATTATGTATTTTTCTCTTTCAGCTTTTTTGTTATTGGTTATGAAACTTTTTATAACTACACATTTAAGTCTTTAAAGATCGTGTTAAAAATAACACGAATATTGATACAAATTATTCAGTGTTCTTGTGTTTTTCTTAAGCTAATACATTTATTTGCCGTTTTAATAATAAAAGGTTGCAGGTTTACCGAGTGGAGTGAATCTATTGACAAGGAACGGCAGGTTTTCTCAGCCATTGAAGAGGTTGTTCTTTCTTAATACTTCCAAATTAAGCGAGATGCAAAAACAGAATTATATATTTGTTATTCTTGTATGGTTCTGAACATGAGCCTTGTGAAATTAGGGAAATGTATTAATGTAATATTACGATGCTGGATTTTTATCTTTGAATAAATTACTGTCACAATTGCTTAATTGAATATTTTTTAGGCTTAAGATTTTCAGGTTTCCGATAACTGGGTACGTATTTGAATTTATAATCTAAAGATTGGTGTACAACAAAAGTGATGTGACTGTTATTAAAAAAAAAAAAAAACTAGTTTGGAAAAATATTATTTTTAGAGATTTTATTGTATAATGTATTTAGGTTGTGAATTGAGTGTTTCGGAAGTTAAATTTGGGATAGAAAACAACTTGTCTGGTTTTTGTTATTTAAACAGTTAATTTTAGACCAGAAGTATTGTATAAAGTGACTGTTTTGAGAATTGTAAAAATTAACATTTAACTTGTAATTTTTTGTTATAGACCATAGTTTGAAAAATTCAGTGAAGTTTTTGATTTATTAAATTTTCCGGTGAAATGGAAATATTAGTGAACTTTGAGTGACCACGTACGGATTAATTAGTGATTATATTTTGTTTACCTGTTTGTATTTGATGTGTTTGTCCTTGTGTTACATTGCCAAGTTTTAGCTAACCTGGACAGTTCAGCTAAATCAAGCGCAAGATCTTCAGTGATAAGGTAATAATGTCTTATCAAAACTTTTTATAAGGTTTTAACGTAGTAGAAAATTGTATACAATGTAATATTATGCCAATACACGATACAAAATATCTCATGTGTTTTAAATACAACAGTTTGTTAACAACGTTATGTTTGGTTTCAGAACTATCCAGCCTATGATCTTGGATCAACATTACATTGCTCTTAAGACGCAAGTTATAAAGGCCGAGAGAAGAGTACTGAAAGAGTTGGGGTTTTGTGTCCATGTTAAACATCCTCATAAGGTAGGCTTGTTGGTCTTTACAAAATCATATATTTCTGTCCTTTATATTATGTATTAATAAGGATATTCACAGTAAATATAAAGTAACCTCAATCGACTGTCAGCCTCTGTAGCAAATGACAGATGTTTACAAACCACTATAACAAAAATAGTTTCAAAATAATCATGCAATTTTTCCTCTCAAAAAACTAAAATTCTAAATTGCTCCAAAAATTGGCTTTTAATATATAAAAAAACGTTACAAAATAAGCTTATCACATCTTTGTTGAAAGAAACAAAGCTTTCGATTAGCCCATTTCTTAGTTTTGTAACGTCACTTTTTAGTCTTTTATTTACTTAAATTCTGTACAACTCTTTAATGCAACAAACATGATAAGAACTTAGCTATACACACCTTGTGAAATTTATTACCAGATATTATACCTTGTCGGCTGTTATTTTATGGGCAGTTGACTACATATACCCCACAATTATCATTAGCCCTGACTAAGTTAATTAGCCAGCCGTAATTGACTAGAGACAAATGAAGTTGAATAGCTACATTAAAAAAATGGTCGTCGGTCAAAATAGGAATTCATGTTTTTTTCATTTGACATTCATCAACTAAGCTATCAGCTGTTAAGGTGTCGACAGTATTGCTCTGTCTTCGGTCTCCTGAATCTCTAGCCACTAGTTTAAGAAAATGAAAGAACTTGAAAACAAGCACTCAAATCGATCAGTGACTATATTCTAATGTATTTGTTTTGTTTTATTTGCAGATTATTGTCATGTACCTGCAAGTTCTTGGATATGAAAAGAACCAGTCTTTCATGCAGCTCTCGTGGTGAGTATTTATTTACTTTATAACAGAACATTTATTGGTCCTTCAGCACATGTACAACATTGCAATAGACTTATTCACATACAGGCTTAATTTATTAAAACTAACATGACAGACCCCGGCTTACTAATTGATATCACAATTCAAATAATCCGCGTTATCCAAGTTATAAATTGGGTGCTTTTTCAGCCACCCATAAATCATTATTTGACAAGCTTCGAAAAGTAAAGCCCCGATCATCGGCAGAATTTGGTGGCAAGGGCACTGCAGATACCAAAAAATCGCTGATAAAGTGAAAAAAAAAACTATAAATGAGGTGCAAACACGAAAAAAATATTTCACCATTAAAACTTTGTTTTATTGTACAAAAAAAAAAAAACACATAATAACTTAAAAAATACATACATATATGTACAATACAGCAAAAACCTTTGCTCTACGTCTAAATCACTAAAATAAAGAACAAAAAACAATACTGTATGTACAAAAAGTTTTCAGTTACGCCTTTTAAAAAATTGGTCACTTGTTCTTTCTTTGGAAGCATCTTTTCTTTATTCTGGATTGTGCTTTCCTTAACATGAGTTTTTCTGCCAGATGTGCAATGTTGCGTCGTCTTGGTCCTCTAAATATTGAAGCAATCCGTCGTCTACTTGCTGCAAAGCAGTTTCGTGTGTCATCCGCACCAGGTGCCTCGTCTTCTTCACTTTCATTTTCTTCTTTGTCGTTCTCATTCACTGCCATTGCTTTGTTCGTTATTCTTACGTCAGTCCCTCGTTGAAATCCCGACTCACTTGCATCGCATTCCTGTCACTCTTTTATGTACTCTTTGTCGACATACTAACCTCCCAGAACGGATGCCACTAGGTGAACAAGTGTAGCGGTCTGCATGACTTCATTCTCTTCTGAAACGTTTTGGTTAACATTTGCTTCGATACTTGGAATGAGTTTCCTCCATAATTTAAAAAGTGTTGAAGGTTTGATGTAATCCCATTCAGACGCAGTGTCACAAGTGCGCTTGCGTCATCAAGGTCAGTCGTCAGAGAATGTGAAACTCGTGTCCAACACTAAACATGGCTATGCACGATAAACTTGTCGATACAACATAATTTTCAACCTTAAAAAAAAGTTTAATTTAAAATGGAGGAGCAAATTTTTGACGTCAAAATAAAATAGTATTTTGACATAGAGTAGGTTCCTCAATCACATCTACCTTTTCATCCATCCTGTTTAGTAAATGTATGCAAAAATAAATTGTCGTTGGTTCTATTGTGCAAGGAGCAACCGGCTTGTTCTTATTGACAACTGCACAACACTCTTAGAACAAAGTTAATTTCGAGTAATATTGGGATGGTTAGATGACAAGTTTGTGTGTTGTCTAGCTTAATGACACGACTGTAGTGCCTATCGTATTTTTTTTTTTGTTGGCTTGGATTAAAAAATTTTAGTTGCTTGTTTTGAGGTTCGTAATTACAATTTTTGTTCGCGGCGCTCGCGGATAATCGGGGCCTTTACTCTAGTATTATTTTTGAAAAACGACTTAAATTTTGCCAAATACAGTTATGCTCTGTCTGTGAAACTAGTTAAATTACTTTTGTCCGAGAGTGCCTTGTTTGGTCAACAGTTTAGTGCAATTGTAATGTTTATACTACAGACATTCTAATCAAACATATTCTCCAACTACTGTAACATTATGGATGCTGAGGTATTTTTATTTGTACTACAAAAGATGAGTAATAATTAATCCTATAGAGACAACCCAATATACCCAGGCACAATATATCCATATATATATAAATAAAAACAGAACACAGTTTCTCATAAAAAACGTTTAATAATTCAAAAGCGTTTCGATGACCAAGTCATCATCATCAGTGATGGTTACAAACTTATAACTAATTTGGTTACATGGTTCTTAACTATATATAGGCAGAGTCTTAGTAGGGGGGATGGTCTAAACATGTAACGACCAATGGGAGAACAGTAACTTAATAATTGTAATGGGGATAGTAACTACAGGGGGAAAAACATGAATATATATAAAAAGAGATACAAAATAACATATATATAAGTTAGAATCATACATAATACACTCATAAACTGTATATGTGAACATGTATGATATATAATTTAAAAGTTGACATGTGAAAATATTACATCAATCAAAATACGTAAATATAAACAACAAGGAATAAATAGATTCTAGGTCAAACATTACATAATAACCTACAATACTAATACAATTATATAAAAATATGTAAGACATGTATTTTAATTTAAGCATAAAAAAATCACTAAAAATACATTTGTACCATATACACAAAGCATAATCAAATATTTAGTACTATTATAATGCTTTAATTTATGACAAAATTATAAGATGTCTCATATAAATCATTATTATGTGATGATTATGTTTGTATGATTGAAGCATTAATGAATTCAAGCAATTATGGTAACAATTAAATAATAAACAATAAATATGAAGTAGGTATACAGATATTAGATATAAATAATTAAAGGAGAATGGAATTTTGAATTGGGCCTAATTCGTTGTTAACTATAAGATTTTGGTTCCGGTTAATGAAGAGAGTTTCCCATGCGTCTAGTGAGTTCTGTTTTGTTACGTTTTTTAAAAGGGTTGTGTTTTCTATCTTAAAAAAATGATTTTCTTCTTTCAATATATCCAGCACAATATTTTAGAACAATAAGGATGTAATTATTTTTCCCTCGATGCTTTTGCGTTTTCCAGTGATTAATATAGAATCGAATGTGGTTTTCAGGAACTACATGAACGATGCCCTTCGCAGTGATGTGTTTGTACGTTATGACCCAGAAACCGTCGCCTGTGCTTGTATTTATCTCTCCGCTAGAAGATTAAGGATCATGCTTCCTAAAACTCCTGCATGGTATAGTCTGTTTCATGTACCGCAGATGCACATTGAGGATGTTTGCAAAAGGATACTCAGGCTCTATAATAGACCTAAGGTAAATATCGCATACGTAAATATTAAATAATTTTAGCGTAACAAATCGTTATTGCTGCTTCACTTAAAAGTTACACAATTGAAAAACAAATTAGTTTTTAGTTTGAATTATTAGAAAAATGTTTAAATTTGTTTCCAGAAATATATCTAGTAAACTCAACTATTTTTGGTTTTGTAGCTTCCTATTTAAGTTCATAATTAGTGTAAATTTATCTGATGAGTATCTGAATCCAGATGTTACGTGTGAAGGGATCAACTGGTTTGATGTGTCATTAGATTCGTCTTGGTCTTATATATGTGCGATTAGTTTAATTTGATCAAATCGGCAGATGAATTGATTGATTAATGATTCACATAGAAAATAAATCGTCTTATTGAATAAATTTGATCTAGCCAACTCAATGAATAAGTGATTCAAATGAAAAACTTCCGAAGCAGGCACAGTAGCATAAGATATACTGCATAGGAACTATTACCTGTTGTATATCAGTGTACAATTGTGTAATTTAACTTTTTGAATAAATGTAAATATTAAGTGATTGAAAACCAATAGTTACAAGGATTAAAAATTTGAATCCAAATAATTAACTATTAATATTTATATAAGACTAGCTGACCCGTACGGCGTTGCCCGTGGTTGTTGGTATTTTCAGTCTTTTTGACGTAATTGTAATTCTTTTTAAGTGTTCGTTGAATACCTGTCTGTATCCTACTGTGGTCATAAAAAAAAAGTCTACGCTATTTAGGAAAGCACTGAAAATTGTATTCCTGTAAACTACTATCTAACATGAAAAAGCTTTAAATATATCGTTTTAATTTATAGTTTTTACTAAGTTTGACTTTCACTTAATTTCATTGACAATGTTGCGAGCACCTACGGCCTTAGAGGAAGCTACTTACCAAATTTCATTCCAATTCGTTCTTATAGGGATTTTTAGTAACTTTGACCCCCTCCCCAAACCATCCTAAAATTTCGAATTTCCTTTAACCCTTTTTTAGCGAGGGTTTAAATTAGGTGGGGGTCGTAGAAAAGATATTTGAATCACTTTGTAAAATCCGCGTTAATTTAGGATGTAACAAACTGGTTTAAATAGAGTTTGTAATTTTAAATGTATAGGCCTAATTATTAGTATAAGATATGAGGGGTCTAGAAGCCAAGGGGTACAAGTGACTTTTTTTTTTAAATGTAGTTAAATACTGCAAGAGGTTCCAAAAATGCAATACTATTTGGTGACCTAGAGGTACAAATAAATAACCGTTTGGTGCTGAGATCTGGTGACC
>JAGFPH010001157.1:318728-331262 GCA_018207615.1 Philaenus spumarius
CTTGAAATTATTAATATAGACTTATAAAATAAACATATTATTTTTTAATAAATTTAAATTAAATTTTATATAATTTGTTAAAATGTACAAATTATGGTTGTTTAAATCTTATTTATTTATACTGTATATTTATCTTGTTTATTGTATTTTTTTGTCTGGTTTGTTTGAGGATTAATATATAGTGTCATAAGCCATGGTTCAACACCATAGCCAGAATCACCTAATAAAACACAATTATTAAAAGTTCTTAGTTTTGCTCTTACATTTGAATTTTTCCAAATTCTGGCACCATGCAACGAACCAGGCCAGCTAGGATTAATGCTTGTAAAGTATTCTTTAGCATTACATGTGACTTGGACATTAAAAAAGCAAAACCGTTTTAAAATCTTAACGTGTGTACAGTCCACTACACCAATACATGAGAGAAATTTAAAACTGTTTAGCCACTCGGCCTTTTCAATATTTATTTCTTCTTGAGAACACGGAAATTTAACCCATAGGTGAGCTTTCTGAACAATAGCATTTGAAACGTCATTGATGGTTTTGCACACAGTAGATTGATTAAGGTTAAATTAATTTGCAATCCCTGACTGATATCCTGGATTTGCCATGTACCGCAAAAATATTTGCATCCTTTGTTTGGAGATTAAAGCGCCACCACTTGTTTCTTCACTCAGACCCAGAAAATGTCCACTAATCCAGTCTAAATTGCCTTCATCGAAGCGATATAATGTTTTATAGTTTCTTGTTTCATAACATAAACGAGGCTTGTACACTTTTTCACGACGCAAATTAATTGGTAACTGTGCCATTTTAAAATTTGAGTCTACTACTGACCAGACTCAGGTTTTCAAGAGCAATTGCTCACACTTTGGAGTATTTGGTTCATTTTATTCATACAGGGATCGGGAGCAAAAGCTCAGACTCAGAGCAAAAGGTGGCATTTGATATTTTTGAGTAAAAGCATAAGCAGTTGCTCATCTTTATTCATTATTATTAGAGTATTTGCTCCAAAAAAGTTGAGTAAAAGTATTTGCTCATTTTTATTCATACGGCCCACTATCACCCAAAGGAATTGATTCCTGGTGCCTGATATAGATGTGTTTTGAAAGATGAATTTTTTCCCCACCTCAATAACTTAACGAGCTTACTTGCTTCTAGTTGACACGATCACAGAGCCCCTATTATTATAAACTAATAAGGCCCCAGGCAGATTAATTAGATACACATCATAAATACATTATTTAAAAAAATATTATTTATTTAAAAACAGCTGACTTTATCTAGGCCTACCTAACTATAAATAAATATTGAGCTTGACTTGTGAGTCAATAAACATTGAACACAAAATCTCACAACTAATATGTTTATTAACTCAAACGCGTTTCAACGATAAAGTCGCCGTCTTCAGTGATGCACGAGCTACAATAATAGGCAAACTATAACTCACAACTTAGTTGTGAGATTTGGTGTTCAAAGTTTATTCTGTCTGCCTAACTATGGTGATGGGGATTTTTAACTTGGTAAATGTGTACAATTAAAAGGATTATAAAACTGTAGGCCTATTTGTTAAAATTTTGTATATATATATACATTATTATATATCTAAAGAAAGATAAAAATATTGTCTTTTAATTGCTTTTTATTTCATGTTGATAGATCAAATGATTTAGAAGTTATTAATGTTATAGTGAATAAATTAATAATCAAATACGTTTATATGTTATACGAAGATGTACGAATGTTTCCGAAGCTAAACGAATAGGTATTTCTTCTTTAAATTTGTATAAACGAATATATTGATGATAAAAGGTTGTATTTATATACAGGTTATAATCTCTTAAAAAACCTAAAAAAACTTAAAAAAACCTTAACAACTTTTGCACAGGTTTTAGAAAAATAATAGAAAAGAATGTATTTACCAACGAGTGTCTAACAAAACAAATTTACATTTCTTCAATGATGGAGTAACGTCATGGCAGAGAAAATCAACACATAGCAAAATTTCCATCTCAGTAAATCATGAAAAATTAACAATTCAATAAATTATAATCAATGCTTAAATACTTTATAATTACTGCCAATATATCTTATGTACAATAATACATCTTACATTTTTGATACAACACCATACACTCTTTTTTCATTATTATTGAGTTAAGCTGTGCCTGCATTACCTCTAATCAAAGACTACAGTATTTTCAAAACTTATAATATAACTATTATAATTTTCCCTAATAAGGGGTTCAGTATTATTATTTGAACACATATCAGTTGGAAAGTTATAAAGCACCTTTATCATGGTTTAGGAGGGGATGCGGAATACTACCCCCCGGAAAACTACCCCCCCAAGCAGGTTCCTCCAATTATACTGTTATCGGAAACATACTGTGACTAAACAGTTTAGGTTAGTCCTCTAGTTTTTTTTTATTCTAATTATATAAAGTGATAATACAAACGCATCGAAACTTGAGTGTGCGTGACTGGAAAACTACCCCCCCGATCTCTGACGTCAAAATGACGTAGGAACCTGCTTGGGGGGGTAGTTTTCCGGGGGGTAGTATTCCGGCGACCCGTTTAGGAGGCTTACACATCGAGAAAAATGCATCAAATTAAAGAAAAATGCAACGTTTAATAATATTTATAGACGTATTAAGTGATATCAAACTTAAAGGGGGTAGCGATTTTTTATTTTCCGCATTTTAAGTTCTTAAAAAAAGACGATGAAGACCAAAAGCTTCTCTCTTCCATTTAACCTCAACGTAAAGAGAATAAGAGTTTCATAAATTCATATCTGCATTTACAACTATATACCTGTAAAATTTTATAACACAATGAGGTACTAGAGGGACTGACATTTACATAATCGCTGAAGTGTTTGTATTTTTTTTAAATACCTAGAAAATTTCAAGAAGTATCTACAGAGAATAAATTAGAAAGAGTTTAAAATGTTGTATTTCAGTGCACAAAAAAATCAAAGTGAATTTGTACAATAAATGACAAAACCATTCATACTTGTGATAATTTGTAACCTTTTTTCATTCCAATGTAGAAATAACATTCCAGGGGAAAATATTGGCTCAATAGACGTTTCAATTTGTCATTGGTAAGAAAAATTCTAGGCTTCTGTAAAATAAGCATGAAAAGGACCACACATAAGTAAAGCAATACAGTAAGCTCTCAGCTCTATAGTATACAATAATTATATGAAATTTATATATTTATTATTAAATAAATTTATTTATTTATCTAAACGATTTGCCTGACAACGTTGGTCCTGCAAAATCAGTATTATTTGCTGATGACACTACTTTGACGGTGTTTGGCCAAAGTAGTGTAGACTTAGCTATATCGGCAACTTCGGCAATGTCAAAGGCCAATGATTGGTTTATGGCAAATAATTTGAAATTAAATGTAGTAAAAACTAAATTAATACAATTTAAAACAAAATCAACTCCAAATAAAATTATTGTTAGAGGCGAGGAAGAAATACAAAGCACAGTTAATGTAAATTTTCTTGGTGTTATTGTGGATGAAAATTTAAATTGGAGATGCCACATTTTAAAGATTGCGAATTCCCTGGCATCAGCTTGCTTTGCTCTCTGAATGGTTTCAAGGATTACCAGTGTAAAAACCATAAAAACTGTTTACTTTGCATATGTATGTTCTCTGTTGAGATATGGGGTGATCTTCTGGGGGAACTCTGTCGATGCTTTTAAAATTTTCCGTATTCAGAAGCGAATAATTAGAATAATGTTTAATTTTAAATTTAATCAATCGTGTAGGCCTTTTTTTGAAAAATACAAAATTTTAACTTTTCCATCTATTTACATATATGAAATGTTGTTGTTTTTTAAGGCAAACCAGGGTATGTTCGAGGAAAAACAATATAACCATACATATCTGATGAGGAAAAAAATATTGCAATATCCTGTGCACAGTTTAAAATTTTTAGAACGTGGTGTTTATTACTCTGGTTTGAAATTATTTAATAAACTTCCAGATAATATTAAAAAACAAAGCCGTTTCGAGAATTTTCGTGGATCACTCAGAGGATACCTTTTGAGGCATGCTTTTTACTCAGTGGAGGAGTACCTCAGTTCATGACCTCTGGGTGACTAGGATGCATTTTGTATTCAGGATGACCCTCAGAAGTTAATTAATAAGAGATATCATGTAAACATGGATTCACTGTGTCTTAATTTGTTTGTATAAATTTGTATCTTGTGTACTTGTTGTATTGTATCTTGTGTTGGATGTGATGGTTTTATATGTATTAAGGTATGACAACTCAAATGTATACCGCAGCATTGCTGCACTATGTATGCCAAATTGATGCAAATAAATAGATAGATAGATAGTTACTTATATCAACATGGATGAGTTTTCAAATTTTAAAAATTTCCAATCATACGTTGCCTTACAAATAAAATCGATCTTAAAATATGGGTTTTCTTTGACGGTAATATAACACAATTTTTGAACCATTAGTATAAATAAATCTCATGCGATTTGAAAAATAAGAGGTTATTGCGACCGAACGAAATAAGCTGGGCATATTTTCCCCGCTAAATTGTACTTTTAAGAAATACCTTTGATTGTAGGCTTTTGCCTTCATAAAGCAGAGGGAGCAGGATACCATTGCAGATATTTTGCCAATATTATTGTCAGTGTGTATTCTTAATTTTTTGTGTGAAAGTGTTCAATACTTTATTTAAGATTTTAATAATCAGGAAATGCTGTATGTTAAAGCAAAACAAAAAATATTAAGTTTTCGGCAGTGTATTTTTTAATTTATTTAACCCTTTAACGGTTCATTAAATTACTACTTTTTGATACCAAAATGCTCATTTTTTTTATTGCTCAAATTAAAATACAAGTTTATTTATACTTTGTTTTTAATAAAGAAAAATAATTTGTATGGTAAATAATTATGATTTATTCACTTTTTTTGCAGAATCTTCTGGTAAGGTTAGGTCACGTTTTCATCGTTTCTCAATGAACTAAATGTCTTATTTTTCTAAAATATCTAAGTCAGATTTCACTTATTTGTATACTATTTACAAAGTTCTCCTCTATATACAAAGTTCTACACTATTTACATTACATGTTCTGATTAAAAGTTATTTTAGGGTAGGCCTAAGTGTATCACTATCACTCAAGTCTTCGAACAATAATAAATTGACATCACTGTCGCTTTAATTTTCCATACAAAAACAAAAACTTTACTCTAAAACATTAACGTACATAACACAGCAGAAAGCTGACTTAAAAACAAGCACACTGCACTCGATATCAAAACACATCAGCTGGCTGTAAGCTGACATGGCCTAAACAATTTCGTTGTTGGAAAAGATTTGTAATGAATATTGTTCTCACAGATGCTTAAAATATTAGTTAAATGTCCTGTCAATAGATAGCAGCTAAAGCCGACAACTTTAGTCGACATTAAACGGATTGGAATAGACATCGATTGCTGCGTCGACTATTGCACTTTCAAAACGTCTTGCCGGCGCCCACTAAAACCGTAAAGGGGTTAAATTAACTCTATTTTACTTTACTTATGCAACATTGCACTTGTTATTTCACTGGTAAGGGGAAACAAATTATTGCATACCGCATTAAAGAACCTGTTTACCTCAAGCCTACTGTACTATAATTCAATATCAAGAAAAAGGCTTTAATCATATTAGAAGCTTAACCCTACAAGTGCTAAATAATTCAATATCAAGAAAAAGGCTTTAATCATATTAGAAGCTTAACCCTACAAGTGCTAACGTCGCATATGCGATGTATAAAAGTCGCGTTACGGTGCTAACATCGCATATGCAACGTTTGCGCAACACATTTTGTAAATGTGTACGACGCCGCTATTTTTAATACAATCGGATACTTCTATGTATGTTTGTGTTTGGAAAGAGTCACTTTATTATAATTCAAGAGTTTCATAGCGATATCAACTCAAACAAACCTTTGGCGGAATTGTCAATTCAAGTATATATACACGGTATATAGTCGTGTGGTAGGCCTACGCGTAGATAGACGCTCGGAACTCGGATTTTGTTTGTTTATCCACATAGTTGTTATTCATTTTTTAAGTAATTATGAGTGAACTTAGCAATTTAAGGGCTATTAGAGGTGCGTTTGAAAATAGTGATTTTTAGAGACTTTGAACTGTAAATATTTTTTTCTTCTTTTTTTTTTTCTTGTATATAATGTGTGTATTGTTCCTTTATAACAAATTAAATCATAAATATTGGGCCTAGACAGTACTTTTATATCTTTAGAGGCAAGTTTTCCTTCTTTGTTCAAAAAAACAGTTTTTTTTTATAGACAAAAAGTTTGTTTTTTACAGCAAAGTAGTAGTGTTATTTATGTATATTTCTATTCACCATAAAATTGTGCAACTTTTTTCTATATTGAATTTTCTACATTACTTTTTTTACATATTTTGAGTGAGAGGTTTTAGAACACAAAAAAAAATTATTTTTTTTATTTCTACTTTGGTCAACAAAAGAAAGTATAAAAATTATAAGGTAAGCTATTTACTGTAAAGAACATGTAATTGTGATTAAAATGATAATATAATAAGTCTTACTTTACTGTTAGTGAGTATTTTATAATGATTTTAGTTAATAAGCATGCACGAAACCAAAAAACCCTTAGCACTAAAGAGCAATATAGTCAGCACTTGGAGGGTTAATACAGGTTCATTAAATTCTCCGACTTATTTTTCAACTTCCCTGACCGACTCCAGCACATTTTAAGATTATTTTACTACATTTCCAGTACACTTAAGTAACATAAATTCTGTTTTATACATTTTAGCCTCCTGCTTCGTTTTCCTTACCTCGCCATCTACGGATGACAAAGAAAGCACGAGCATTTTAGTATATTGACACGTTACAAATAGATTTAAAAGTTAAAACTTAACCCGAGTGTTTAATGTTGATAATGAAGAAACATTTCCTCAGAGTATAGTACTAAACAATAAGAGGGATCAGTACTTTTAGTATTTAGATCCCTGAATCCAATCAACTGAACTTGCACACTTCCAACGATCAGCAGCACCCCTCAAAACTAAAATTCAAGTTTTAGATTTTACTAGGCTTACTTAAAGTATAAAATACAAAGATCCATAGCTAAAAATAATAAAAAGTTAAGCACGGTCAACCAGTTACTGTACTTGTGGAACGTAAAATGACAAAGGTGACAAGATCCTAGCGCATGTCTTCTCATGGGCATAGGGGGCAAAAAGTGTGTCGTAGATAAAGGAAACTGAACACTTTTCGTTACAGTGGCGTCCCGATATTTCAAGATGAACGGGACCGAGAGTACCACGGATTGTGAGAAACTCGAATTACACGGAATTAGTAGAAGTTAAAATAAAAGTACCATTTACAGTCCTCGTATAACCGCAAAAATGGAAGTTTTATTAAAAATACACAGTTTTGTATTGAATACCGAGGTACAAACGTAATTTTACATACAGTACAAAAATATAGATTTACTTTTTAAAGAAATCACAAATATTTTTTGTTTAACTATACTGCAGCGTTTAAAAGCAACGATGTCTCGCCGACAGAATAATACGCTATCGGCCGCAGTAACTTCGGGTTGTTGTTCAACGTAACGTAGCGCTGCATCCATATAAGCGATTAAACAAATGTCGCACACAGTAGTGGGACTGATTTATTTTTAGACACACTCGGATTGGTGTAGAGTAGCCTTGCAAGAGAGGCATGGGGAATACGGCTGTGGCGGGAAAAGTTTGTTTCTATGGCATTTTTGCATATTGAATGCGCTATTTACGGCTCGAATTACACGGAGCCTCGGATTATTGCGACTCGAATTACCGGGATTCTACAGTACTTGTTTTGTTGTGTATCATCGAATCCTCCCTCGATCAGGCTTTCTACACTTAATGTATTTGTTTCGAAAATTAGATACTAAATTCAGGCCTACTGTAACAAAAAAAAAAAACTTTCAATTTTAATATTGCGTCATACAGAGTGAAATCATGCAGGGACGAGCAACTCAGTACACTCTGTTCCCATTACAATAGACTGTTTTTAGCGAATTATCGTCCTTTTTTATATTATTTTGATGATTTCGGTTAAATTATAAATTTATTGGGGTTCGGTCAAAATTAGTTCGGATTAGTGGGACTCTACTGTACCTGTAAAACATATTAGCATAAATATATTAAACTCCGACTTTAAATATCATTTACAGTGATTAAAATAAGTTGCTTGTTAAATAATAGTCACTTCTTTTATTATAAAATCTGTTAATATATTATTACATTTAAGCCTTTAAAATAAGTTCAGATTAAAATTTGACAAAAACCAGCTGTTTTAGTAACTGCTGCTTTAGTAAAATACAGAACCCATTCCATGCTTTTCCAGAATAATGCCTACTTTAATTCTAGTGTGCACTGCTACATAATAATAAAGTTTCGTGAATAATCCGGCTAACCCTAACATGCACTACATTACACAATGTTTCCAACACCAATTACGTGACTTATGCTTTTGCAAGCACAGTTGAAACTCCAAATTGTAAGAGACAATAACAAATCAAAGATAACAGGGTTCCTAAAGAATTTCGGTCATTCAATTCCCTGACGATGCAAACATTTCTCCTTCCTGCTTTTACTCATTACATCACCATCCACGGTATATTTTAATATATTGCTCCACTACAAATATATTTCATTTAAACATATACATTGATTAAGTAAGTTAATTTTTTACATTTAGTTTTTACCGTTGACATTATCAACAATTTCTTCAGAATACAGTGCTAAATATTGAGGGGAAACAGTACACATGATCACTTTTCAGTGTTTAAATTCCCCGAGCCCGTTTAACTGAATTCCAAATTTGGCAACTTAAAAATAGCCTACTTTTTTAGTATATTTTATGCTTCTTACATACTGCTGGTGATATCCTCTTTAAAAAAAATTGCTTAAAATTTTCCCCGACCTTTCCTGGTTATTTTGAATTTCCTTGACCTTAGGAATCCAGGAGAAAGGCAAATAAAAACTGATTTTTCTAGATGTATTTCTAAACTATTTAATATAGTATATTTCATCACTAGGACCGAAAGTGACGCTTTTCGATACGAGCTCAAGTTTAACGACCGAGGCTTCGCCGAAAATTAACGCCGATCGAAAAGCCACATTTGGCCCGTGTGATGAACGATGCTTTTCATCACACTGTGATTAATTATTAATAATAAATTTAATATATATTTTTTTCAAAATAATATTGTTTCTCAGTAACATTCCTGAAGTACAATGCACATAGTTTACGTTTACAGCACTGACTAAATTATTCAGATTGATTTTAATATCAACAGCGATACAAATAAATACCTTCCTTAATTCTAAGAATTTATAGGTCTAATCATTGGTTTTTAAGGAAAAGTTTATCTTGTCTTTGCTGTTTTATTCTGTCCTTATTTTATCGCTTTCAACCGAGAATAACCGCAAGCATTACATGGCAACAAAACATTGTTTAAGTTCACTAAATTAATTGGAACAGCTGACATCAAATCATCGCGTAATATTGATAGACACAATTTTATTACACTATTACCGATACTTTTACATGAATAAACGTACTGATGTACTTTTTTTAAATAATAACCTGTAAGTTTATTTATTTTACTTAATACTTGTAAATAGTATCAAAATGTAATTTTTATTGTTACTCATGTTTGTTTGTTTGTTAAAATCGTTATTATATCTAATAAATTAACAAGACAACATTTGAAATCATAATTATTATAGATAACACTACTGGTGGTTTAATTTATAACTAATTTAGAGGTCGGCAAAAATTCCAGCTGATTTTGCCTACCTAGACCGGCAAACCGCTATTTTCAATACTCAAAGCTGATACTGAAAGTGACTATTTTCGATACAGTGCGATGAAAACACCATTTTTCTTATATTCAAATTGATATTTGGACTATACCTTGACAAAGAAAACATCTTTAGACAAAGTGAACAGTAATTTAGATCGTTAGAGGAAAGATAAGCAACTTTATGATGACGAGTTATGTTGAGACTTATTTCTGTATTTTAATATACACAATAAATAAAAAGTGCTTGGAAAATGAATGTTTGTGGGATCCACTATGAATAATCCAAATGTTTCAATCTGAATGTTTTTTTAGTCTGAAATCATAAACTGTTAGTGCTACTTGAAATAAGTACAATTCCAGCATTTATGTTCATCTGAAAAAGTATTTTGCTTATATGCAAAAAATATGCTTACTTTCATATGAATCTTTCATTACTTGATTATAAACTAACAATGTAAATCATGCAATAGTGCATATACAGGGGTTATAGCGTCAACGAAGGGACCGAAGAAATGTTCACGCTACATCCGAGAGACATTATAAAAATGTACCAACATGAAATCGTATTTTTGTTACCTTGAGTGAAAGGCAAACAACTATACCGTATTACTATTATTGGCAACATTATTCACAACTTTTATTAAAAATAAAACCACTATACTTTTCTTGTAATGTACAGTAGGGTCCCGATAATTGTAGCTGAGGTCACCTACAATTATAAATAATTCGACCACGCAGCTGGACCGCTGACGTGAGTTGAGCAAATTTCCAAAATTAAATTTATATGCCTATGTTTTAGGGTTTCAACCAAGAATTTGGGAAGTAGATCTACTCACGAAGGCGTTGAACAACTGTCTGTGTGTACGCATTATATTAGTAGAGTTTGTTTCCTCCTAGTGGCCTCGCGAGTTTGCACCACTTGACTTCGAACCGGGTACGGTACTTTTATGGTATTTTACGTTTTGGTTGATTTTGGGGGAACCAAGGTCGCGTAAAAAAGCAAAATGTGCAGAATAACGTCCTACATATATATTTTTAGAAAAAATTATTAAAAAATTTCATTCTGGTAATAAAAATCTCAAAAAACGTACTTACGGAAACTTCCGGTCAAAAAACGTACTTTCGGTTGTTGGATTTTTTTGGCTAATGAACTCGTCCGAGCGACATAGACAACCAACACGTGTACCAAATTTGGACCAAATCGGACTTAAAATGCGGCCGCTAGAGTGCGAACACATATATACATATATGAATTTTAATGACACCCCAAAACGTGTTCTGGGGACCATGATCGGTGCTCATTTGCTACTCCCGACCTTGGGTCTCACCATAAGGGCCACTGCAATAGCTCATTTTTCCTATGGAAATTCGCTAATTAGGTAACATTGGTTGTTGTGTAAAATTTTAATGAGTAATGTAATGTGTATTAACAAGCTGTAAAATTACAGTACGTAATAAAACATTAACTTACTGTATTAAAAACACGGAAAAATATTAAAGGGTCAACATTACTGTGGGGGGGGGGGCAACTGTCTAATCACAACAAGGTAAATCTCTCGCCAGACTATACGATTGAGTATTGCCGCGCTTTTCTATTGTCCGAACACTTTCCCAGCAAGGTCATGGGGTTTAGTTACACACAGCACACAACAGTTACCGCATACCGTGTGAATTGTTCCTTAGGAGAGTTAGCAGTGTTGCTTGTAGTGGAACCCCGCCCCCCTCTACGGACTTTGATAGGACCTGCCGGAGGTTTTACATGTGAAAAAAAATTACGTAGATTGTTTATTTCCCGGTTTGATTCTGCGGAGGGAGAAAATAAGCGGTCCAAAATCAAAGGAAAGGGGGAATTCTAACATTTTTAACAACTGGACGCAAAGTGTATATCGTGTGCTCTGTAATGTGTGTTTGTGTACGTGTGATGTAACGTTTTTACATAAAAAAATGACTTTGACGAAGCAGTAGCGGATTAAATCTGAAGATGCTGACACAATGATGCGGAGAAACGTGTAGGAGAAATATTTGTAACTAAGCATTACCTATATGATAGAAATACTAATAAAGAAGCTAATACTTAATTACAGCCTAAAGGTGAATTACAGTCAGTAAAGGTTTTGTCATTCTTTTGGTCTTGATAATGGAAATGTCGAACTGTGAAACCGGTAGTCTCACAAAAAGAAACTATAGTAGCCTTTAAAGCAAACTGTAGACGGACAAGGTACATAAAAACAGAACCAAATAAATAATTTTGTAATATCTTACATAAAACCAAACAATTACAAAAATCGGCATTTCCACGGTACAAAAAGCTATCTATAACAGAGTTACGTTATTTTTTTAGTTAAGACTATGCAAATCGGGAAGCATTATTTAAAGAATATTTTAACATATGTTTATAAATTTACTCTTTTTAGTAAATACTATTGTATAAGTTTGTGTTTTGGGGATATTTTGGCCAGCAGAACTTTTCTTGGAGTGTAGAACTATATTTTTTGTTAATAAGTCTTTAAACATATTTTGTTTATAAATTCTTAAGACGATTAATTAGGCTTATGTAAATATAATACAATCAAACAACACCAAATAAATACCTATGCTATCTCACAAAAATTTTATTAAAGACAAAAGGAAATTTAAAACACAATTACTAAAAAAAAAAAA
>JAGFPH010001158.1:0-19293 GCA_018207615.1 Philaenus spumarius
TCCTACCCCACCCTACAAGTCACAGTGAATCTGTTTAGTAATTTAAATGTATTTGTGAGAAAGTATGTGCCAGTTCCTGGTACCGTTTATTTTAATTGGGTTTGCCAGTTTTTACAGTTTATATTATTTTATTTGCATTTTATTTTCGCAGTTGAAAATATTATTTTAAAAGGTTCATTCAAAGAGTGACAATACAAATCTAATTTATAAAGAGTAATTACATTTGAATAAAGAAGACATTTGTTTTGTAGGGCTAGAAGGTAAACATAATATATAATGCTCCCTAAATGGTTTTTAAAATTTTAAATACGTACATAATACTTATGAGAGGCAGATCCATTTAATAGCTAAGACATTGGAATTTATACTGTTCGATTATGGGTAAGAATACAGTTTAAAATAAAAAACATTTAGATTTCATTTGTTCATAAATAGCCAATTTTTAAATTTGAATGAGGTATACACTACACATTGCCTGATCCAGAGCACTTATTATATGTAGTTTTAACAAAAGAAAGTCGGATTTATTGAATTGTTTGAAATATTTTGGAAATTAGATACGCTAAACTTTTGTGTTCAGAACAAGAGTCTGGATATATATATGTGTCTGTTTTTACGCTTATCATCTAAGGCTCTATCTCCTTTGAAGCCTTGCTTGTTTGCATTACCTTCTCCTAATTATTTGACAACAGTTTTAATAGGTCTACGACTCAATATTTAGGCCTACAGTAGCACTAAGCCCGCCATCGTATTTATACTGATGTTTGCACAGTTTATGCAACTTATTCATACTTACAATTTGTATTAACATAAAAGTAAGTAACTGATATAACTTTAAAACGAGAATTTTCGTACATTGAATATTGGCTGACATTTCTACAATGCAATATATTCTAATTAAATTAATATTGAAAATATTTAAAATTTTCTACATTAAGATACGTACAAAGTTCAGATATAAATCAATAAATGGACTAATTTATAATTTACAAAGACTACATTTAAATATCTAACAACGGGTTAAAATAAAAATGTTAAATTATAAAAAGATATCGTAACATACTTAATTATCTCAACATATTATAAAATAAAGCTGCCGGAAAACGTTTTACTGTACTTTCAGACTAATCTTGAAAACAAGTAAACCAATTTGGATGCTATTTTTACCACTGAATAAACCATTTATTTGAAAATTATGCTATCATCTGTATGTATGTGTGTCTCTCTTTCCCCTTTGCAAGTACATGGTAATCTCAGTGTCCAAATAGCACAGAAGGTACTTCAATTAATATTTAAAACGTGGCATCACCAGACTCACAATCGTAATCTAATATAATATACAAATACATGTATTTGCTTAATATATTATATAGTTATATATATATAAGTAGCAATACAAATTAGGCTAGTACATCGTTTATAACTCATGACCCGTTTGATAGATTTTAAATATTAAAAAGATTTGAATTCACCATTGATTTCTCTATAAGGTGTTATGTTTTCATATTTCCAAACGTATTTTAGAATTCGTAACTAATATTTACAAATTAAAACAAATTTTCTATTTGAACTTTTAATAAACTTTTCGCCGTGAACGTTAATAACTCAAGTAATTGTTAACGAATCTTTATGAAACTTTAATACGAATTTTATAATATAGTATTATAGAATACTAGGGGAGACCCCTGCGTGCTCCGCACGCCAACCCCCGGTGGGACCTTCTAAAAACATATGTTATGTTTTATTTATAATAAAAGTGTAGGATTAATAATAACCTCAAAACTAAGATGGTAAATAATGTTAAATGTTCAAATCAAATTATTTCTTATATTTTACAACAGCTGTAATAATAAAGGTTAAAAGAACCAGTAAGGCTCAGGTCTACACTTAATCAAAAACCTAACAAAAAAGTTATAAATAATAACCTCAAAACTAAGATGGTAAATAATGTTAAATGTTCAAAACAAAATAAATATTAGTTCGTAAATTTTATAATTTGAATAAATAATGCATTTCCTCCCTTATAAAAATCTATATTTACTTCCACAAAGCAGCTGTATTAGTTAGTTTCTTATTATAAACAGCTGTTTTGTATTAAAATGTTTTTATAACCTTCTGAATACTGTAATCATCGTTATTTACATCCACGAAATCAGCTGGATTAGTTTGTTTCTTATTATAAACAGCTGTTTTGTATAGAAATGGTTTTTAAACATTTTCCATGTTAATCTTATGGGGAAAACCCGACCTTTGAGATTAGCTCACGCCATTAAGGATAAGAATTTTTGACATCTAAAACCTTATTGCAAAACTACGAAATGAGACGAATTTTTTGAAACCTCAAACATTAAAATTGGTCCAGAAATAAGGGAGGAGTTGTGTTTACAAAAAACGGCTTCACGTATTATATATAATGATGATGATGATGATATACTATGTGGAAAGTTTGAATGAAATCGGTTTGTAATTATTATAGATTTTCGACAAAAAATTTATAAATTAATATTTATATAGTCAATATTTACATTATATCGAATGGTAAATGTACAGTTATTCCTAAATATTAATAAAAACTTGATAACACATAGTAAATTTCATGAGGAATTTGAATATGATTTAAAAAATAATTTTCGATAATGAGTTCTTTAGATATTAACGATGTTTTATGATAATGTACCCGGTTTTCGATCCTTTGATATCATTTTCCCCCGGAAACCTATAATTACAAACCGATTTGAATCAAACTTTACATATATGTTCTATAAGACTATATAAATAACTTATTAAAATTTCATAAAGATACATTAACAATTACTCGAATTATTAACGTTCACGGCAATAGTTCAAAACCGTTGTTGTTATTTTGATTTAAAAAACGTACAAGGTTCCCGTAAATCGTTTATAACTCATGAACCGTTTGACAGATTTTAAATATTAAGTATGATTTGAATTCACCATTTAATTCTTTATAAGGTATTATGTTTTCATATTTCCAAACGTATTTTAGAAGTCGTAATTATTAATATTTAAAATTAAAACACATTTTCGATTTGAACTTTTGCCGTGAACGTTAATAACTCAAGTAATTGTTAACGAATCTTTATGAAACAATAATACGATCTTTATGTAGTATTATAAAACATATGCGAAAAGTTTGAATAAAATCGGTTTGTAATTACAGATTTTCGAAAAAATTTTTAAATTCATATTTACACAGTCAATATTTTTACATTATATCGAATGGTAAATGTACAATTATTCCTAAATATTAATAAAAACTTGACAAAAAATAGTAAATTTCATGAGGAATTTGAATATGATTTAAAAAATAACTTTCGATAAATAGTTCTTTAGATATTAACGATTTTTTATGATAATGTACCCGGTTTTCGATCCTTTGATATCATCTTTTTCCGAAAACCTATAATTACAAACCGATTTGATTCAAACTTTCTATATATGTTCTATAAGACTATATAAAGAAAGTATCAAAGTTTTATGAAGATTCATTAACAATTACTCGAGTTATTAAAGTTCACGGCAATAGTTCAAACCCGTTATTTGGTTATTTTGATTTAAAAAACGTACATGGTTCCCGTAAATCGTTTATAACTCATGAACCATTTGACATATTTTAAATATTAAAAATGATTTGAATTTACCATTGAATTTTCTTTAAGGTATTATGTTTTCATATTTCCAAACGTATTTTAGAATTCGTATGTAATATATAAAAAATAAAACAAATTTTCGATTTGAACTTTTGCCGTAAACGTTAATAACTCAAGTAATTGTTAACGATTATGTATGAAACTTTAATACGATCTTTATATAGTCTTATAGAATATATGTGGAAAGTGTGAATGCAATCGGTTTGTAATTATAGATTTTCGAAAAACAAATGTTTAAATTCATATTTACTTAGTCAATATTTTCATTATATCGAATGGTAAATGTACAATTATTCCTAAATATTAATAAAAACTTGATAATTTATGGTCAATTTCATGAGGAATTTGAATATGTTTTAAAAAATAACTTTCGATAGTTAGTTCTTAAGATAATAACTATTTTTATGAACATGAGGGTTTATACATAATTTTATGAGGAATCCGAAACTTTTTTAATATTTATGATTTGTTGTATAGTTTACACATTCAAAATTCACACAATCTATTCAAATCAAATACAATTAATTGATCGACGTTACATCTTTATTATTCTCAAAATGTTTTATTTTATGACCGCTAAACATCATCTGTACAATTTAGTTAGTAACACAAAATATAATGGTACAAATATGTACCAATTAAATTGTATAATGGCAAATATCATTCGAGTAGAATAAAACAGCCAGCTTTAATCGTACTATGAATGTGATTGGAATAAACCGAATTAGTTTGAGATAAACTCATATGCCAAAGGTTTTGTAAAACTATCACTTAACCGGAAAATGACACTAAAATGTTGGTAATAACAATGCGTGAATACTACACATTAGAGCCTACACCAGTAAATGAGGTGTTGGCTCCAAACACCATATATGAGTTAAGATTATTAATTTCTTAAAATTATAGATGAAATAGAGGAAAGTAGGTTTATAAGCAACATCTTACGAAGAACTAAACATTTTTTTAAAAACAAATTCTTATAGAATTTTATTCATTTGCCCTACGAAAATACATAGACATATATTTTTTAGGATCTGATTATTGAAATTTATTAGGGTTAGCATGCTTTATAATTTATGCAGATATCAACGGTGACTAATAATTGACAGACTCAAAATTGACAGCAAAATGTCTTCTGTAGATCACATTAGTGAACCATGTAAAACACTGAGCTCAGTGGTTTTTTGACTTAGGTATAGTTCTGATCAGAACACGTTCTAAAATTAGCATAATTTGGAATATTTTCTTTTCACCTATATTATCGAACTTTGAGTGAATCAACAAAACTAATGACTAAAAGATTTACAAAATCAAGCAGTAAGACTATAGTTTGTTTGTGCTATCTTCATTTTGAAGGGATGAATTTACAAATCTAGGTACCATATGTTCACCTTTCCTTATATGTGTATTTAAGAAGTCATTTTGCATTACAAGTATTGTCAAACATACGTAATATGTTGCTTGTTTTGGGGTTTTCAATTTCTTTTAGGTTTTTTTTCATACCAACCAGTATAGAAGAAATGTATTTGATTATTTAGTCTTTTTATTTACCTCAATAAGATCAAAAGAACTCATAATAATACGCTTTGCAATAATTTTATTTCCACACCAATACAATATTTTATACATTTTTAAAACCCTCTTCCAAAAAGTATACTTTTAAATCAGATTACATGAGGGTAAACAAAACTTGATAATTGTTCTTGGAGATACCCAGATTGGGAATGTCACAAAAAAATCAGACGGCATTTTCATTTCTTTCTATGGATATTCATGGTAATAAGAAGCCACACGCAAAAATATCTCTTGTTTTGTGTGAGAATCAGGAACCTGGTGTATATTTTGTATATTTACAAAAGTTTTTTTTACCTTAATCTTTAAATACCGATTGTGATTGAATTACGTATACCGTAAATACTTGAATTTTATAAAATTGTTAAGCCATGTTATAAATTACATTACTGACAAATGTACTGACACAAATGTATTTTAATTTTTATATTTATCAAAATAATAAAACCCATTTAATAGAATCACTTATAAATATCAAATATAAGTTTGATTACTTTAAGTAATTTTGTATAAGTAATAATTATTAATTTGTTTATGATATGATAACATAAAGACAAAAATAAATAACCAATTCGCAAAAAAATACTTCATGTGTTTTGTACAATTTACTACAAATAAAGAATGTCCCAACGTTTAGAAAACGTACCCTTTGCCAATCTTTTAAAAAACACAATACCTACATTTTCGATATAGAATCAAAATATTTTAAACAAAGTGAGGCTTGTCTTAACAATCGCCAAACCGATCTTAGTATCTTATAGAAACGTTTCAAACAAAGTTAGTGAGAGAGTAGACTAAATATTACATGTTCATTAAAAGGTTTGATACGATACTACTGAGTCATCTAAAGTTAAAAGGATAAAAAAACATTCTAAAAAGCCGGATGTCTAGTCCAAGGCCGACGCGACACTGTATTTATTTAAGTGCGTGTCTCACTGCATATTGCGAGCAATCTGCTCATGAGGTGTGTACTTTGACTTGTTTAAGGTAGGATAAGAGTAAGCAGTGTTAAGTCTCGACGCCAGCGCAGCCTGGAAATAGAAATCCGAAACAACCGTGTAAGAATGTGTATGTGAAAAACCTGCGAAACGAGCAAACTTAAAATAAATGAATATTCTTGCTTCTTATGCATTGGAAAAGCCGATAGACACAAAAAAGTAGGGGGTTGCGTTGCGAGCCTTGCTCGTTTTACGACGCTTGCTCGGAATGGGGTGTGTGTACGTGAAAATTTGCTCGGTTCATACACTGTACAAACACACACACACACACACACACACACACACGGTCGGACGCCTCGGCGGGAATAGTCAGAATGGCTTCCTGGGACCTCAAAACGTGGAGATTTAATGAAAACTCGACTTTCGAAAATCGGACCGAAATCAATAACTTCCCTTTATTGGTAGCGGGAAGTTAAAAAAAATCCTCTAATAGAAACTTGTTTTTTGGAATTGGTAGATTTTGGATCCGACTTTACACCTGCGCCACAAGAGGGGCAACACTCTTAAAAATTGGAAAATGGGGCAATTTTCATGTTTTTCAGTGGTTTATTGCAGATATTTCAAATTGAAATCTGTTAAAGAATTTTAATACAGGAACTTACAAACAAAGAGTTTGAGACCTTTTGGACCTAATTTGACTGATTCAAACCTGAAGTATTAGCTATTTTCTCATAAAAAAAACCACTCGTACATTAAAAATATAGCGTTTTTGTTTAAATAAAAATATCAAATCATAAAGCCAGCAATATATTGAAAATTTAATGTCCATTTCAACATAAAAAAGTTAATCATCTTTTACAAAAACAAATTTACCTCAAAGTCTTTTTTTTACCATTTTGTGGAATCGTACTTTTTATGAAAATTACTGGTTCTATGTTGTTCTTGGGCTCTAAGCATTAATTCGAGGCCTTACAGAAGTCATTTCGACCATTTGGGCCAGAGAAATTGTAATTTTTAAATCAAATTTCAACTTTTTATATAAAATTTTGTATTTATAGATATATAAATATATAGATATAGGATATTTCAGGAATTCCATTCAAACTGTAGTCGATGGTGAACACACGACACCAAGCGGTAATTATTTGAAACACCTAGGAAAACATAAGATACACTAAATAACCCGACTTTCAACACTACAAAATTTAATTAAAATTATTTCCGAAATTTTAGACACATAGTTCCTACAACGAAACAAATTAAAAATATTGCATTTATCCAAGAAAGTTATAATGTCAACCCGATGCGAAGTTTGCAAACAAATATTTGCATTAGAAGTCAGAAACCGATAGTTCAGAAACCGATAGTTTGTAGTAACTAAATTTAAAGCGGAAAGCGCTAGAATAAATTCGAATACAAGAAAACCTAGTACTAAATAGAAAAACAAATATGGCCTATTGAAAGAACCAACCTTTTTACGTACAAAAGGTCTTTGGTGAAAATCTAAAATATAAATCGATAAGCCAAGAAAAATATAAAATCATGGCCTACACATTAAAAATTGAACAAATGTCAGACATCTTCTCCTACTACAAGGCCCTCCCACGAAAGCAATCAATCTTGTGATTGGCCCACATAATTTACTACGAAATATAAACTAAAAATCATAAGGCTCCTAAACCAAATGGTGAATGGTTAAGTACCATAGATCTCACTACCTCATATTGGCAAGTGAGTCTAGAAAGTGTACTGTCTTTCAATTTAGAAAACGCACGTATCAGTACACAGTAACCCCTTTCTACACACATTAGGTTCCTCAAATTAAAGGCAGAAGATCTAATGTAACTTAGTTATTTATGTAAGTTGTATACTTTCTTTGCTGGGCCGAACTAACACAAATTCCTAAATATCTGACTACAGCATAACTTGTAGGAGTCATATAGCACGTTCCATGTCAGTGTAAATCCTGATAATAAAGACTAATGTTCTATTTATGCTCATTATTTGTATAACAACTTTACCAATGGTGTAAATCCATCCTCATCCTGACTCATAGCGTCCACCTCGGTTTCAAGGAGTAGAGACGAGTTTTCAGATCTCCAATGTAACATCGCACAAACTAATCTATAAAAGAGAAAACAATTTAGAATTACTGACTGAATGGTTTCATTTTGTTTTGAATTCAACATCAAAAAGTTCATTTCTTTAACATCAAAAAGTTGAACACACTTTCTTTATACTGCAAGATTATTAAAAAAAATTATGAAACGCAGGTCAGTACTTCAATAAAGGCTGACACGACCAACGTTTGTCATCTTAAAACCTTGCCAACTACACTGGAGCATGGCAAAGATACAGTTATGATGGTAGCACTTTTCTCATAAACCCATTAAATTGTAGATTTCCTTATTATGGACAGTGTTTTTAATGTAGCCCAGGAAAATAAGTCCATTATCTTGACGTAAACGTAGTCCATTCGCTAGAGGCTCATATGAAGACAGTAAGTAGAAAAACCACTACCAATCAAGCAATTTAGGAACCAAGCATTCAATGGGTACACCATCTTGCATACAATTAAAAACCTTTTTTCCAATCCGAAGGAAAACAAACAACCCCAATAAATATCCCTCATGATTGTTATCTCAGTGAAAAAGCCGATCAACAGTAAACAACAACTGGTTTTAGAAATTTGCCCACTTATCTATTACTTCTAGCATAGAACATACTAAATCAACCTTTCTAGGGCAGTCCTCTAATTTGATTTCATGAATTTGAAAGTCAAACATACATGAATATTTATGTACAACATTTTGAATAATACACAAATGTTATTCTAAACAACAACAATTGTATTATACGTGTTTTACCAAAGATAAACCTATCTACCCAATAAACAACGATTGAGTTTGACATGTGAATAGATAACTTGATAAAATTAACTTGAACTATATACATTAGAACATTTTTGTACTTCTAACCTCCAGGTTTTGTACTTTGTTAATAGAAACTGGTAACAAAGTATCCTTTCTATCCCCATTCTTGTTCCTCCTTACTTTAACAATGCTTTTTTTTATCTATTTTATTTTATCTTCTTACTCTTGTTGCTGGCCTATACTTATAATTTTAGGGGTGTGCAAGATCTCGAAACTCTCAATTTACTGCACCAACTTTTTAGATGTTCACACGAGCTCATAAGATTTGATAGATTAGTGATGGGCTACTTGTACGGGTGTGCAAGATCTCAAAATTCTCGAGCAGTAACATGAAATAACTCAATATTGTTTCGATCTCATTGTCAAGAATAAAGTTAATTTCTTGGTCGTACTTTTCTTGATTCAGCCATAAATTTCTCCATACGTTTTTTAAATCTCGAGTTTTATTTTTACACTTTTTATAAAACTTAAAATGTTACATTAGAATGAAAAAAATATAAACAGAAGTTTTCCAAACAACTTAAACGGGCATTGATTAGGATTTTGCACAAGCTTATGCATTTTGGTATCATTAATTAAAGTGAGCAGCTCATTTCATATGTCAACATCTACGAGTTGAAAAAGACTTCAAAAATTCTTTTACACTTTAAGGCCATAATCAATATGTGATTTTTGAAATACCAGCATTCTTTTTCAATTACCGTGTAATTTGTTTTTGAAATACTTACTTTGAAAAACCAAGACTTGCAGCGAGATGAAGTAACGTCATACTGCGATGAGTCGAGCACCAGGTCACTCGATTGTCCTCGTTCTCTGTTAGCGCTCGCCATTCGCGTCTACTTAAACCTTGGCAGTAATTTACCAGCCTTTCTTCAAAATTGCCTGCTTTAAAAAGTCGAGAACCTTCAACCTGAAGCAAAAACGTAAGAAATGCTTTTTATACGGTTCAATTTTCCGTCCGCTAAATCATATGTTAGTAAAACAGATGCTGAAACAACAATGCATCAACGAACTTCCTTGTCTGTGTATTCTTGGCATAGCCTCAATTGTTTTTGTAAATATGAAAGTCCATGTTTTAATAAAGTTTGTTCCATAGTGAAATGCAAATTATTTACTAAAACTGTAGCTGGAAGGAAAAATGTTGTGTGACTTAAGGGAAGAAAGTATCTTAGTCGCCTTCAAGAAAATTACGAATTACCGCTGTGCTCATGCGGTAACATTTAGTTTCGGGGCGACAAAGTGATAGTTTCCTTTTTTAAGACAAAAATAAGTATTGTCCATGTTTTGAAAGGTAGAATTTCACCTTTTTAATTAAGTTAGTCAAGTAAACAAAGTCAGTAGTAAGTATACAGTGTGCTGTAACAGTGTATAACATGTCTATATTGTTTAAAGAAAATAATTTCAGGGTGGCTATAAAGTGATGTGACCTTTTGAAATTTCCTGACTTTTCCCCAATATTTCCCTGGCTAAATAACTTTTTCCCTGACCAATGTTAGAAAAAGCACAAACAAAACCATACTAATTTTATTTTAGTAAATCAATCAACTCCTATAAAAGCGAATGTACGTCCGTGGAGTAATCTATCTATATAAAAGCGAAATGGCACTGATTCATTCATCAGCAGAACTAAAAATCTACTGAACCAAATAGTTAAAATTTGGCATGCATGTTCAGTTGGACCTTTAGACGCGCACTAAGAACGGATTTTGAAAACATCCCAAAGATACGCCCAATATTCGCGTTTTTCTAGCGATTTTTTGCGTTTTCTCAGCTTTTTCGAGAACTAATTGGCAGAAAATGTTGAAATTTGGTACTTAGGTTCGTTTAAGGCCTAAAAGTAGTCTGTTAAAAAATGTTTGAGATTCTCCCAAAATGACGCCAGAAATAGGCGTTTTTGCATTTTTCCTTGCGTTTTCAATGCGTTTTTGATCATCCTCAAATTACGCCCGAACGGATTGGAATGAAATTTGGTATGTAGCTTCCTCTAGGGCCTTAGGCGCTCTCTAAGAAAGAGTATGAAAAATTTCGAAATTTTAGGAGGGGTTTGGGGGGATCAAAGTTACTAAAATCATAATTTCAGATCTTTTATTATTATGACAATAGTGCTTTTATTACTTAAGATCTATATATATATATATATATATAAAAGCCAAATACCACTCACTAACTGACACTTCAAAAGATTACAATTACGTTAAAAAGACTGAAAATACTAACCACCACGGGCAACGCCGTACGTGTCAGCTAGTATTTAATATAACAGCTGATTTCACTCATAATCTGTAAACCCATTGTATATTATAGTTTAAGGTTATTTTTACAATTTCAACCGTTATAATTTCTTATGATGTTGATTTTTTTAAATATGAGTTATAGAACTAATGTATGATATGATTATACGTTATAATATTTGCTTTGAGGTTATTATAAACTGTATATAAATACAACCTTTTATCATCAAAATATTCGTTTATACAAATAATTTAAAGAAGAAATACCTATTCGTTTAACTTAATAATACAACTGCTGAATTCATCCATCATCTGTAATATGCAAACAAAACCTAGCGTAGATTATACTATGTTTACAATTTCAATCAGTAATATAGCCTATAATATTAATAACTTCTAAATCATTTGAAATATCAATATGAAATAAAAGGCAATTAAAAGATAATATTTTTATCTTTCTTTAAATAATATATAATAATATACATAAACACAAAATCTTAACAAATATTCCTACAGTTTTATTGTCCTTATAATTGTACACATTTACCGAGTTAAAAATCCCCATCTGCATAGTTAGGTAGGCCTAGACAAAGTGTGTTGTTTAAATAGTATTTTGTATAAATGATGTATTTCTAATGTGTATCTAATTAATCCGCCTGTGATTTTTCACGGGGATTTACTAGTTAAGTTATATTGGTGAGCAAATCAATTTTTAGGGACTTAATTAAATATTTAGTTAAACACGTTAATATTATAACAGTTAAATATTTAATACTATCTATGTTACTGTACCAACCACCAGCATTTGCAAATTACACATTTATGACTATAAATATTAAATTAAACAATGAATTACTCAAATTAAACTTTATTATATTATAACAAAAGAAATAACTAATTGTTTTTTGTAATCCAGCTACTGGAACAGATTTGCGTTCAATAATTAATTAACTGATAGGAAGATACCCAAATTCAAAAACATATAATAATAAAACTAACATTTTTAAAAACAGCACGTTAGAGAAAAGTTTCAAGGTCATATCACGGCAAGTGCATTGGAATAACTGCCACAATCACTCCAGTAACTTGCCGATAATGATTTTTACGTATCAGAATACGTAGTTTTCTTATTGATTAATTTAGAAGTTCATCTTATCTTTAATTTTATCAATTAAAACTTTTATTAATCTATGATTTTAAATAGTTATTTTTCTCTGACCTTAACCAAAATTCCCTGACGTTTCCCTGATTTTTCCAGAAAAGTAAAATTCCCTGACTTTTCCAGGTTTTCCCTGTTGCTAGACACCCTGAATTACTAACTTTTATGATGGTGATTTAATTGAAGCGGTGATTCAGGAAGGGGACAGCAGAGAAGGAGGGATGGGAAGTAGGAACAATTCTGCATGAACTCATAGGCGTATAACATGTAAATCTAGCCCTGGATAAAAAATAACTTTTCTGACAGTCAGGACAATGCCTTCCATAAATAAAGAGATTACAAACTATAACTATGATATTCTTTCATGAAGTACTTACCATGTCATGACCAGTGTCCGGCTCTTGTTTGATTTGTAACCTATCATCCATAGCTTCAAGACGATGCATAAGGGTAAATTTGAGAAGATTGTCATTTGCGTTAGTGGAAGTTTCTTTGCTCGTCTGCTGCGCGCTACCCTCACCTCGTGGAGGAGTCTTGTACTCAAACATGGCTGAATTAGAGATAACGAAACCTTCGCAGGCAACTTGCAGTGTGGCCAATCCAACTTCATGAGCTGAAACATGAAATATTTTGTATTATAATACATGTTTGGTTTAGTAACCATTTTTCTTGTTTGAATGTGATAAACTGTTGATTCAATTCAAACTCAGGTAAATTGGGAAGCTGACAACTCCAAGAGTATTTCTAGCCACAAGAATTTAGGTTTAACGGCATCTGACAGTGTGAGATTTAAACATTGGCTTGAACAATGTACTATCTCACTTTAGAAGCATGAAGTTTAATTATAGATTGGACACTGGTAATACAGTCATGGATAATGTGTTTGTTAAAGTCTTAATCACCAGCATTGATCCACTGAATTTCGAATGAAAAATCGTTCTTTTCCATTTTCCAAACCTTATTTAATAACTAATTAAATGTGGGTGAATATAATTAATTGCAAATCTATTATAACCAAGCCACCGAACGCTATGATTTTTTTTGAACTTTCACCATAGACCACTGCAACGCTGTAATGTGGTTTCAAATACTTACAGGTTAGCTTGTATAAATCGAATTAGTCAAATTATAATTTAAAATAAATTATATGTTACACAAGGCAATAAGCCAGTATTATGGGAAGGAGCGGATTTCTGGATTTAAAACTTTATATTTACTAGGCAGTTATAACTGATTTAAGAATAAGTGTAAGCAAGTGTAAAATGGAAAATAAAATAATCAAAAATAAAATTGAAAAGTTATCAATAACTGAAATTAGAAGTCAAAGTAAATTAATACAAACACATGAACACAGCTGACCAATATTATTTACAAACCTCCATTGCTTCCTACAATCATGAACCAATACAATTTTCACACAAAAGTAACTGAAACATCACAAGGAGTCATCGCTTACTCCTAGTAACTTGATTACCTTTATCTTGAGGTTAAGTGAATTTGTCGAAGGCATAGAAGTAGACACAGTCACAGGTCATACGTACAAAATGAACGTCAGATAAACATAACAGCTGATTATTCATACTTTATGTCATTATTCTTTAACAAGAAAAGTTTTATACATTGATCAAACAAAATTACCTACTTATTATCCTTCAATTCCGTGTAAACTGAGACTCAATTTTTTGTCTGTTTATCAGTCAAAAGTCTTGGAACAAATTTTGCACTCACTCGTGTCATTTGCAAATTATTGGTTGAAATGCTTTGCATGGTGTACGGGATGTGAAGTTCTTCGGTAAGCTTTCGAATAGTCATTTGCCTGTTTGAACAAACAAGTGTGGTCACTTTTTGCACGCTTTCATCTGTTTCTGAGGTCAAAGGACATCTTGATCGTTCCTTGTCTTCAACCGGCTCATTCCCGCTTTTAAATAGCTCATACCACTTGTAAAAAGTCTTCAGAGTTACCACATTATCACCACACACTGATTTTAACATTTCATGAGCTTCTTCAACACTTTTTTGCAACTTGAAACAAAACTTAATGTCAATACGTTGTTCGAAATCAATGATGCACAACAGACATGGTTAACACTGCATCACACTAGCGGCTCTGGAAGCTGACTGACAAGCCAGAACATGTTCAAACTTGACACAGGCTGTCTCAACAGATCAGGCTGTTGGACATGTCAGATCAAATGGATGTAGCGTCAGCAGTTGGTGCTAAACAAATTAATTCACCATATTTTTTTATTACACCTTGAATATTCCTGTATCTTTATATTAGACTTTAGAAAATACACAGGAAATTTTATAAACATGTTAGTTTTTGTTCGAAAACATACAAGAGCATTTCAAACATATAGCTTATAAAATTTTAAAACTTCAAAAACAAATTGTATTATAAAAAAACAACTCATTTGTTGTGTTTATGTGTTAGAAAAGTAGTAAATGTTTCTAAATTGTAAAAAAACAACTGAGTTCTAATTACTAGATTGGTTATTATTAATTACTAAAGAACTTGCAAACTATACGACGTACCAAATGTAATCGTAAAAGTTACAAAGGTTTTGTGATTTAGAGATAAGAGCTGTGAGCAAAATTACGTTAATAACGAAAAATGGGGCACTTATAATTAATTGTAAAACTTTTTAGCTTTTCTGTCTTATATTTTGTAGGTACGTTTGGCGGACCGAAATTCTAGGTTAAATTATTTCCAGTTGTTGGGGACTAAAAATATTTTTATCTTGAAGGAAAAATGTCAAAAAACATGAAAGCAGAATGGAAGAAACTGTTTTTAATAAATTGTGCAATACTCATAGAGGTGAAAGATTGTAATATAGAGTTTTGATTTGCAGCAGTTAGCGTGGTTTCAATATCACTAAAGAAAGACTCACCCGGACAGTAACACCTGAGGACGCCACTCTGCACTAATGTCGTGGGGACAGGAAAGGAATCAAAAAGCACCGTGTATGGAGAAGTTGTCGAGTACCAAGGTCCTGTTACAAGCACCTTTACTCCTCCCTGGGAAATAAAAGCATTATACACTACATTATTTAACAAAAGATTAAAGAACAAACAGTAAATTATGAAAGGGTTCAACTGAAAACAATATTGCTGTTACATTCACATTATAACATTACAAAAGTTCTACATTATGAGAGACAGTAGAATGAAACTAACAATTAGAGATGAGGGATATTGAGATTAACAGTTAGGCCTACTAATTGTTACTCAGTAACTGATATTTAGTTTACAGTAGAACCCCTCTTAACCTGTCTGGTCGGGACCGAGACCATGGCCGGTTACCTGTTTGGCTGGTTGATCCGAGGTTCCCGTAAAAATTATTGTTCAAAAATAATCTACATATTTCATAAATAAACAAGCAAACAAGACGTTATGGCAACCCATTTTATTGTATGTACAACATACATAAACAAACACCAACAAATTAAACATTTTAAACATACATAAACTTTGAAAACTGAATTTATATACAGTATACTGTATCAAAAATCAGTTATTTTTTTCTGTTCTTTAAGATTCAAAGATAAGTTTCTCCATTTTCGTACGTTAATCACGTCTAATGAAGTTGAATATTTTTGCTGCTCAACATATTACGCAATATGTTACAAATATTAAATATTTTGCTCCCTCGATTTTGTTTGTTTATCCACTAGTTGTTATTCATTTTTAGTTTCAGTTTAGATCAGTTTATTTTTATTTGTTTTTGAAAATGTTTATTAATTTTTGAAGTAATTATGAGTGAACTTAGCAATTCAAGTGCTATTAGAGGTGCGTTAGAAAATAGTGACTTTTAGAGATTTTGAACTGTAAATATTTTATTTCTTCTTTTTTTTCTTGTATATAATGTGTGTGTTATTCCTTTATAAGAAATTAAAACCATAAATATTGGGCCTAGACAGTAATTTTATATCTTTAGAGGCAAGTTTTTCTTCTTTGTGCAGAAAAGACAATTTTTTATAAAAAACAGAATTTTTTTTATAGACAAAAAGTTATTTTTTTTACAGTAAAGTAGTAGCAAATGTATATTTCTATTCACCATAAAATTGTGCAACTTTTGTCTATATTGGATTTTCTACATTACTTTTTTTCATATATTTTGAGTGAGTGGTTTTAGAACACAAAATATTTTTCATTTTTTTATTTCTACTTTGGTCAACAAAAAAAGGATACAAATTATAAGGTAAGCCTGTTAAAGCTATTTACTGTAAAGAGCATGTAATTGTGATTAAAATAATGTATAATAAGTCTTACTTTACTGTTAGTGAGTATTTTATAATGATTTTAGTTAATAAGCATGCACGGAACCAAAAAAACCCTTAGCACTAAAGAGCAATATAGTCAGCACTTGGAGGGTTAAGAAGTCATATCAATTTTACCATACTATTATATACTCATTTATACAATATTGTGATTGATGCGGAGTACCAAATATGATGATGAGAATCTGGTTGTGTTGGTATATTTAACCAAACATATCCTGAGAACACAGTTATATTTTTTCACTATGTTATACATCAAGATACCCTGTGTAAACCTGCCCTACACATGAAACCAATGCTTCATGTAATTATTGAAGTCATAAATAATATTAGTTTTCGAGTCCTTACTCACAGACGATTTCTAGAGTATCTTGACTCAATACACTGATGTAGCCTACTCTACTACATCAAAATTGTTTCATTCATGCGGGAAAATAGATGTTTGAGAGGCTGTGAAATTTTGGACTTTTTACATTGCACAGATCTTTTGTGTTATACGAATAAGTTAAACTTTAAGCTACAAGGAAGAAATCAATTTACTTACAATACAGTACCTGAGATGATCTCAAAGGGTTTAAAATGCAACTCGTTTTTCTTTCTAAACAGTTGGCTAAGAAAGACTTTCTGAAGCTGAAAACAATAATCGCAGTGGTGGAAGACAAACTTGTGATGAACAAGAAAAGCTTGAGAAGACCCCATGATGTATTTAAACGCAGTTTTCAAGACTTCAAAAATATTGAACAAGACTTAAATATTTTTAGACTGTCATTTAATTTGGACTAGGAAACAGTGAGAACGGAATTTCAGCTTGAACTGAGTTACAAAGTAGTACCTACTAAGTTGAAGCAGTTGTTTCTTAACGTCACAATTTTGGAGTTTGACAAGTCATTATCGAAATCAAGTATTCTAAATGCCATGTTTAAAAGATAACTCCCATTTTTGTATCATCCTATGGCTGTGAACGAGTGATTCATTAAATGAAACTTTGAATAATTAGATTCAGATGACCTCTTAGCTTCACTTCTGTCAATCAGATCATCCCAGTTCCAACACAATTTTGAGATATTTTTATAAACACAGTCACAATTCCATTAATCTACTTATATAAAGCTAGACGGTAACACTGATTCATTGACATTAATTATTAGGCACTTCCCGTAATCGGACCCCCTCAACCTTATACTTGAATTAAAGCTCTCGACGAGAAACATTTGGGAAAATTGCCAGAATTTAACAATTTTTAATTTTGAAAGCACCTTTTGGACGGGAACGATTTTTTAGATTTTTTGAATTTCTTAATTTTCCCACTTTGAGCGTGTTTTGTAAGAAAACGGTAAAAGATAGCAAAAAATTTTAAATACAAAAGTTGTAGAAAATTTAATTTCAGACCAACGATTTTTCATCAGATTTAAGATCCAATCATCCATTTAGCCACTAATCATCCGAGAAGGGAAGCTCCGCCCAACGTTCTTAAAGCTAGCCGGTTTCACTGATTCCCTGACATTAATTATTAGGCACTTCCCGTAATCGGACCCCCCTCAACCTTATACTTGAATTAAAGCTCTCGACGAGAAACTTTTGGGAAAATTGCCAGAACTTAACAATTTTTAATTTTGGAAGCACCTTTTGGGCAGGAACGATTTTTTAGATTTTTTGAATTTCTTCATTTTCCCACTTTGAGCGTGTTTTGTAAGAAATGGTAAAAGATAGCAAAAAATTTTAAATACAAAAGTTGTAGAAAATTTAATTTCAGACTAACGATTTTTCATCAGATTTAAGATCCAATCATCCATTTAGCCACTATTCATCCGAGAAGGAAAGCTCCGCCCAACGTTCTTAAAGCTAGCCGGTTTCACTGATTCACTGACATTAATTATTAGGCACTTCCCGTAATCGGACCCCCCTCAACCTTATACTTGAATTAAAGCGCTCGACGAGAAACTTTTGGGAAAATTGCCAGAATTTAACATTTTTTAATTTTGCAAGCACCTTTTCGGCGGGAAAGATTTTTTGGATTTTTTGAATTTTTTCATTTTTTCACTTTGAGCGTGTTTTGTAAGAAAACGGTAAAAGATAGCAAAGAATTTTAAATACATAGGTTATAGAAAATTTAATTTCAGACCAACGATTTTTCATCAAATTTAAGATTCAATCATCCATTTAGCCACTATTCATCCGAGAAGGGAGACTCCGCCCAAAGTCCTAAAAGCTAGACGATTTCACCGATTCACTGACATTAATTATTAGGCACTTCCCATAATCGTACCCCCCTCGACCTCATACTTGAATTAAAGCTCTCGACGAGAAACTTCTGGGAAAATTGCCAGAATTTAACATTTTTTAATTTTGCAAGTACCTTTTGGGCGGGAAAGATTTTTTGGATTTTTTCAATTTCTTCATTTTCTTCCTTTGAGCGTATTTAGTAAGAAAGCATAAAGAGATAGCAAAAATGTTAAATACAAAAGTTGTAGAAAATTTAATTTCAAAGAAGTGATTTTCCATCAGATTC
>JAGFPH010001158.1:22202-37809 GCA_018207615.1 Philaenus spumarius
GGGGGTTTGGGGGGGATCAAAGTTATTAAATCACGATTTCTTCAAAATTACCGAACGGATTGGAATGCAATTTGGTATGTAGCTTCCTCTAGGGCATAGGTGCTCACTAAGAAAGGGTATGAAAAATTTCGAAATTTTAGGAGGGGTTTGGGTTGATCAAAGTTACTAAAATCATAATTTTAGATCTTTTATTATTATGACAATAGTGCTTTTATTATTTAAGATCTATATATATAAAAGCCAAATACCACTCACTGACTGAACACTTAAAAAGAATACAATTACGTTAAAAAGACTGAAAATACCAACCACCGCGGGCAACGCCGTACGGGTCAGCTAGTACAGTATAGGTACATACGAGTGTATTATGATGAATGCATCCTAGAGTCAAGATAGAATCGCTGTTTATAATATTAACAAATCGTAAAGCAGATGCAATCTACAAAGGTACACAGGTGTAATAAAGTTATAAAATATAAATGATTTACCGTTTAATGACAACATTAAGTAATTTGTTTTGCAAATGATTGTGGGTTATTAAGTCTACAACTTCCCTTCCATTAACAGCCAGCGAAGTAATGGCTTTGGAGTGGGCATAAATCTTCCCAACGCATATAATATAGTCCATACATGAGTCATTAAATATGCGTAGCAAACTTGTTTTATTAATTGTTATTAGCGAATTTCCTTAGGAAAGATGAGCTATTGCAGTGACCCTTATGGTGAGACCTAGGGTCGGGAGTAGTCAATGAGCACCGATCACGGTCCCCGGAACACGTATTGGGGTGTCATTAATTTAAAATTCACACTCTAATGGCCGCTTTTTAAGTCCGATTTGGTACAAATTTGGTACACACGTTGGTTGACTTAGTCGCTCGGACGAGTTCGTTAGCCAAAAAAAATCCAAAAACCGGAACCATCACGTTTTTGGACTTGAAGTAACTATTTTTTTAGATTATTCGTACGAGAATGAGACTGTTTAAAGTTTTATCTAAAAGAAAAATGCAGGATATAATTTTGCACATTTTGTTTTTGTATACGACCTTATAGCTCGTCTGGTCCCACAATAATCGATAAAAACGTAAAATACCATAAAAGTACCCTGTTAAAATCCGAGGCCTCAAGGTCGAGGTACAAACTTTCCCCTGCGAGTTGAACAAAGTAGCGCATGAGTTGAAGCTGGCTTAGGCCTAAAGAAAATTTATAGTGTAATTTGTATCTTTTATCAAAGTTGGCACACATCAAATTTCTTTTACCAAAGGTTCTCTTTGATCAAAGAACTTTGATAGTGTACACTAGGCCCAATCTAGCTGCGCGCGTGGCCTTCAGATCAGGCGGGTGGGCTGGGATCGAGGCGGGGGTACCTTTCTAAAAACATCCGCCGCGCCGTAGTGCCGTGACTCACTCAAGCCATTTCCCTTCGCTTGCCCGATACACTGGTAGAATGTCAGCAGGACGGCTAATACACTGGTTGCCGCGCGGGCAGCTATCTTGGGCCTACTGTAATACAGGCCTTAGGTGCAAACAAATTATACTAATATATTTCGTATATTTAAACAAAAATTGCACATACATGAAAGATTGATACAATTTCTGGGGGCACTAGTTGGATGTTATATTAACATACATGGTGTACCATAAGTAAAGTGCTAAACGTCGGGGAATGGTCCTATGGGTCAAAATAAGGGAAAACGTTCATATAAACACAGACCCGAAAACGCTTCGTTTCCTAGATATCCGCCATTTTGTTTTTTGTACCAAATAATTCTTAAATAGAGAACGGTTTGACTGATTGAGTTCAAACTTGGCATGAAGTTTAACCTAACTCCAGAAAAATAAGCGATTAAATCAAATCATGAGTTTCAAAATGGCGGCTGTTTGAAAGTTTCAAACCTAAATTACTCAAAAACCGTACATTTTAACAAAACAATGTAAAGACAATTGTAGCCCTTTTGATCCCTTTCGGATGGTGTAACCTTTAAAACAATCGGATGAAGGATAATAGCTAAGTTAAAGACAATGTCAGCAAATGTACATACAATATTGCTGTGTTTACTGCGTTGGTATAGGATGCCGGGTTGAATAAACCAATTATTTCACATAACTTAACTGTTATCCTTCATCCGATTGTTTTGGCAGTTACACCGTCCGAAGGGGAATCCAAAGGACTACAAAAAAGGTATCTTGACGTTTTTTGTTAAAATGTACGGTTTTTGAGTAATTAAGGTTTGAAACTTTCAATCAGCTGCCATTTTGAAACTCATGATTTTATATAATCGCTTATTTTTCTTGAGATATATCATTACTAGGTTAAATCTCATGCCAAGTTTGAACTCAATCAGTCAAACCGTTCCCTAGATAAGAATTATTTTGTACAAAAAACAAAATGGCGGATATCTAGAAACGAAGCATTTTCGGGTCTGTGTTTATATGATCTGTTTTTCTTATTTTGACCCATAGAACCATTCCCCGAAGTTTGGCACTTTACTTATGGGACATCCTGTATATCTCTTGTAATAGAAATACTGTGCAACTGTGTGTTGAAATTAAATAAACTTGTTTTTGTTCCAGTGTATTTATGGCTGCTATGTACATTCAGCAATCCTGCCCACATTTCACAGAAGGTGTTACTGGCTTCTACAGGTAAAGAAATGATTCAAAATATTCTTTATTAATGTATTGATTTCCAGATATTTATAGTATACTATTGCTTGATTTCATTTTAAGCACTTTATCCGCTTTCATCCCTTTGACTTAAGTAACCGAATTGCAAATATATATATTTTTTAATATTAATTAAGTATAATATTAAATAATTTCAGATTAATTAATAGTTTGTGGGAATTTAGTGCAATTTATTTTTATTGTATAGGGGTAGCTGCCCTATTTAAATCTATTTGTTTGTTGTGACCATATTCTCTAAAAATTCCTGGTACTATAATATGTGTAAATTGTGAAGTTGTAGTAAAATTTCTTTAGTAGTTTTTGAGAATATAGAAAAAATAAGTGCATTATTATTTAATTTAAGGGTTGTTATTCCATTACATCCCTTTGACTTAAATAAACAAATTGCAAACAGTTTTGTTAGTCCCTTAAAAATAATACTACATATTACATAATTTTAGCTCTATAGATTGTGGGAAGAAAGTTTAATTTATATTTATTGTAGGGGTAGCAACCTCATTTCAACCCCTTCCAATTGTGAATCTAAACCATCCAGGGAGGCACACAAAAATTTCATCAAAATTGGTCCAGCCGTTTTGGGAAGATTTCAGTGATATACACACGTACAGAAGAATTATCTTTACATATATAATTCTTCTGTACATGTTTATGTCACTGAATTCCTCCTAATCGGCTGGACCAATTTTGATGAAATTTTGTGTGTGTGATTGAATGAGTCCCAGGATGGTTTAGATTCACAATTTCTAGGGGTTGAAATGGTATAGCTACCCCTATACAATAAACATAAATCACACTAACTTCCTATAAACTATATAGCTAAAATTATTTAATATTACTTAATGGTGTATACAAAACTATTTGCAATAAATACATAAGTCAAGTGATGAAATGAAATAACTACCCTTAAAATTTTATAATAATTCAATTACTTTTTCTATATTCTCAAAAACTACTCAACTAATTTCATTAAATTTCACAATTTTCACATATTAGTACCAGGATTTTTTTAGAGAATATCGTCACTACAAACAAAAAGATTTAAATGGGGTAAGCTACCCCTATACAATAAAAATAAATTGCACTAAATTTCTAAAAACTATTAATCTGAAATTATTTAATATTATTGGTACTTAATATTTTTTTAAAAACATTTGCAATTCATTTACTTAAGTCAAAGGGATGAAAGGGGATAACCACCCTTAAAATTCAATCAAGCAATAGCGAAGCACTGCCAGGTCCATTAGTACATAATAAAACAATTATTTGATAACTTTCCTTTTTATAGCAACTAATTTCAATTACATAAACTAAGTCTTAGTAAATGAATAGCCCAACCATCTGTATTGGGAGTATCTTCAATACACAATGCATTGGGTGCTTCGCACTACAATTTTAAGCCTATGTGTTATGGACGCACATGTGCGTCCGCTTTAAAATGTTAGTGATTATTATGTAAAAAGGTTCAAAAATAAAAAAATTAAGTAATTTCGACTCATTTAGGCTATAAATATAAAAAATAAAAGGTCTGTTCCTAGCATACGAAATACAAAATTTGCGCAGCAGTGAACGTGTTAAGGAGTACCCTCCCCTCTTTCGGCAAAACGAGTCTAGGGTTATTTTTGACCTCTCAGAGAAAACTTTTAAAATTTGGGAAGCCAGGGGAAATATTAACCCACACAGCATTGAGTCTGTACCTTTACACCATCAATGAATACACAAAGACCTATAACACTCCTAGAGGCCGCACCAAGTAGTGGCCTAACAACCATGCTTGAACTCTTGTAAAAAATAAAATAAGTCTATGTAAGATCAAACGGCACATAAAATTTAAAACATATTTTAGTGGTAATCTATTTAAAGAAAAATACCTGACTATAATTAATAATATACATATTTTCCTTTCTCTGGGAGCTAGGGGGTGGGACTTGGGCCCCCCTCTGCCTATAAGTATGGGTGCCTATGAGCCCAACAAACAAACAGCTTCTCTTATCAACATCTTTGTCCTACCCAATCAGTTCCTGAGATTTGTTCCAGTTATTTCAGGACACCCTGTATTATACACCCGAAACAAGTCGTAATCGTCCCACATTTCCCTAACTCTGCGTATTGTCACAAACGGCGTGCAAAGTGTAAACATATTTTACAGCGGGAACAAAACACACAACAAGGCGGAGAAATAATTGTCCACTTTCTTTGCGGATAACAAGCAAAGTTTTCCTCGCACTACACAGCTCAAGGCTAAGTGGGCACTATTTTCCGTAACAATTTATGGCATTGGGTTAGCTGTTAATCTCTCGGAATAGGGGCAAGTCAACTGCTTAAGTGAACTGACTTTGTTGGGGTGTTTCCAGTCGGTTATTGTCAAACTTGGCTGCTTTCAGAACGCGAAGAGTTGATTTTCTGTTTGTGTCTGTTGGAATTGGATTAGTTGGGTAAACTTGTTCAAGTCATCGCGTGGATGTTACAATGGGTTTAATAGATTTTCTAACTTTTTTTTTTTTGTAAATAAGGGTGTCTTTTGTTCTCTAGACAAATGTGCATATATTGAAACATTTTAAAATATGGAATTATTAATAATCTTCTCTACTAATATTATAAAGAGGTAAAATTTGTTTGTTTGTATGTAGGGGGTAAACTCTGCAACTACTGAACCGATTGAAAAAACAGTTTTACTAATAAAAAGCTACACTATCCCTGAGTAACTTAGGCTATAATTAATTTTGATGAAAACGTTTTGTATTTCAATATTTGTAAATTTAGTCGGAAAAAATCTTAGGTTAGGCCTACACTGATGAACCAACACATGTATTTACATTTATTACCATAGCAACCAATTGAATAAAATAACAGATAAAGTAGCTGTTTGCTCTAATATTTACATTAAGGGGTGTGCTCCAGTAAACGAGAAGGCAACCGGAAACGCAAGCGCTTCTCTCTATATCCATATCTAAACAGTGCAATTTCTTGCAACTGAGCGCTTTGAAATTGCCTCATTTCAAACCATTTTATGAATCCATCTTTTGTAATTGAGTGCTGAAAAAAAAAGTGAATTTTCTTTATAAAATTTCGGATCCGGCTTGCAAATTACTTTTCATTATTATTTTTTGATTGTGTTAGGAAAAAAATTCAAACTTTGTACTTACAATATGTCAATTACATAGCAAAATAAAAGCATTTTAAAAAATCTAAAATGCAAAACGGATGCGTATTGTAATTGTGCTTAAAATGAGACCTTGCAAACAATTTTATGATAAAAAATAAACGAAATAAATGGTTTGAAATTTAACATTGCTCTTATGGAATAAAAATCCAAGATGGCCGCCACTACAGCAGACCCTTAACAGCTGATTTCAAACTTTTAACTATTTGTATTTCTAACTTTTAGGATAGGTTTTTATTAAAGTGTAGACCTGAGCCTTGCTGGTTCTTTTAACCTTTATTATAAAACTGATGTTATAAAAATATACGAAATAATTCATGATTTAAACATTTAACATTATTTACCATCTTAGCTTTGGGGTTATTATTAATCCTACACCTTTAAAATCGTTAGAGCCGTTTTTTTATAAAAAAAATAATAACTGATTTTTTGGGTGTTTTTTTAAAAAGGTGGTTGTTTTTCAAAATGTTTCAAAACCATTTTGCGTGCATCTATACAGGCCTAGTTGACATGTTTGATGCAAATTTGTTCGAAATCGATCAAATACTTTTCTCTCAAGCTTCGTATACATACAGAAATACATACAGACAGACATACAGACAGACATTTCGTAAAAACCACTTTTTTGGACTCAGGGGGTCCCAAAACGGATATTTCTACAAAAATCTTAATATCGATTGTTTTTGCGATCACTATACTTTCTCTATACTATAGTATAGTGAGAAAGTAAAATGGAACTCTGAAAGACTTTTTTCTCCAAAATCAATACATATATCCAACTGAAATTTAACCTAGTTACATAGTATGCGCATGCATATATTAAAAAAAAACACAGCTGAACAATTGTTTTACCGTGCATTTTAAAGAGTCGAATAAGATAAATAGATATGAGTGTATTAAATGATAATGTTATTTAGGTATTTGTAGAACGGTGTAACTTAAGAATACCAAAACCATTTTTCAGTCAAACTCAAATTTTTCAAAGTAAAAACTTTTTTTCAATGTTATGAAAAATTAACACTTTCAATTTGTTCATACTACACATTAATGTAGTACTAGTAAGTCCCCGTGAAAAATCACAGGCTGATACACATCAGAAATACACAATTTAAAAAACAAACTATTTACGAACAACATTAAGGTCTACTTATCTAGGCCTACCTAAACATAACCTCAAACTATAATCTACACTGGGTTTGTTTAAGTATTACAGATGATGGGTGAAATCAGCTGTTAAACGAATAGGTAGGCCTATCTCTTCTTTAAATTTGGATAAACAAATATTATTAATGGTAAAAGGTTGTATTTATATATATTTTATAACCTCAAAGCAAATATTATAACGTATATTATAGTATTCATTAGTCCTATAATTCTTATTTAAAAAAAATCAACTTCACAAGAAATTATAACGATTGAAGTTGTAAACATAACCCCAAACTATAATCTACACTGAGTTTACAGATGATGGATGAAATCAGCTGTTATATTATATTTTACTCACGTACATACGTACGCTCGTACACTCGCTTTTATAGGAGTTGATAGTTGAACGTAAATGTGTTCACCTTTTGTTCCAGAATCCAGATATAGTGCTGGTCCATTATTTGAACGTCCCGTATCCCGACGATAACAAACTGGCAGTCATCACACCCAGCCTAGCTCTCTGGGGAGACAAGAAGGAATGGACCAAGGAAGAACTAGTGTCACAACTAAAGCCAATGTGTGAGTCTTCTGCTACGTCATATACATCTGGTGTGTGTAATGTGTTACTGTCTCTTTCTTGCATCTATACTTTAACTATCTTCTATTTCACTTTTACTGTTTCATTCTCTGAATGTGTGCTGTTGGTGTAATCATCTCCATTAACTATGTGTGTAACTATAAGTGTTAATACTGTGTACATTATTACATGCTTTACTAGTTAATGTAAATAACCAGGAATATTGTAACGTCGACTTTCTGATTAGTTTGAGGTAAGGTTTCCCTTCCATGTTAAATTTGATACCTAATCATCTTTCAATATTATAAACTAGCTGGCCCGATCCGGCTTTGCACGGATAGACAAATCGAAGTTAAATGTACATTAGCAAAAAAATATATATCAATAAATATAATACACTATTTATTTCTTATGGGGATGTTTAGTAACTTTGACCCTCCGAACCCCTCTAAAATTTTGAATGTTTTGAAAAAAATTCGTAACGAGCACCTAGGGCCCTAGAGGAAGCTACATACCCAATTTCATTCCAATCCATTTGGTCGTTTTTTAGTAACTTTGACCCCCCCAAACCCCCTCTAAAATTTTTAATGTTTGAAAACCTTTCTTACCGAGCACCTAGGGCCCTAGAGGAAGCTACATACCAAATTTCATTCCAATCCATTTGCTGGTTTTTTTTAGTAACTTTGAACCCCCCCCCCAAACCGCCCTAAAATTTCGAATTTTTTCAAAACCTTTCTTAGCGAGCACTCACGGCCCAAGAGGAAGCTACATACCAAATTTAATTCCAATCCGTTCAGTAGTTTTAGAGAAATCGTGATTTAGTAACTTTGACCCCCCCCAAACCCTCTCTAAAATTTTGAATGTTTTGAAAACCTTTCTTAGCGAGCACCTAGGGCCCTAGTGGAAGCTACATACCAAATTTCATTCCAGTCCATTCGGTTTTTTTTTTAGTAACTTTGACCAAACCCCCTAAAATTTTGAATTTTTTACACCCTTTCTTACCGAGCACCTATGGCCCTAGAGGAAGCTAAATACCAAATTTTATTGCAATCCGTTTGGTAGTTTTTGATATTTCGTGATGAGTCAATGAGTGAGTGGTATTTGGATTTTATATATACATAGATACCTAAATTAAATTGTATTTGTTTACCTTACCTTACAAAATTCAAAACCATGATGACTATGTTATAGGTTAATTACCTTCATTCATTTCATTCATTCATTCATATGTGGGCGGTCCAAACACCTAATGCACTTCAGCCTCATGGGCTTTTTGCGCTCCCACCTTAAAGGATGTGAAGACCCCTAGTTGTCATTGTCAAGATCTATAAGCTCGATGAACCTACAGATCTTTTTGACAATGTTCTCCTGGGGGATGGTTTGGCCTTTGGTCAGTTTCCCAAAGATTTCGTAGCTTACCTGTTCAAGTCTCTCACACTCAAAAATCAGGTGTTCAGCAGTTTCCTCCTGCAGACCACACTTTCTGCATTTAGGATCTCCGGTGAATATGCCCATCCTTAGCATATGTTTCCTAAGATGGCCGTGTCCTGTAATTAGGGCTACTACCTTCTTTATACTACACCTGCTCAATGTTAGGATGTCAGATGCAGTCTGCCTAGATGGACCTAAAAGTGAAAGCTTGCTCATCCTCAAACCTGTGAAGCCCTTCCACCTTGTTCCATGTTCTAGTTTTGCCCATTCGGCTACAGCCTGCTAGATGAATTATGGATTTGACGCATTTCCAGACCAGCTTAGACCTGAACTCAAATGAACTCAGAGCTTTCAAAGCCGCCTGGCTGTCTGAATAAATACAGATTTCTTTATTGATATGTCCGAGTCTGATGTTCTCCCTGGCAAATTCTAATAAAGCAACTACCTCTGTTTGGAATACTGTTGGGTAGATCCCCATAGGAAGGACACATTCCTGCCCTGGATCCCCACCACATATTCCTGCTCCAGACTTAACTTTAGTTTTTGAGCCGTCCGTATACCATTCAAGCTCGAACTTCGGGAGGGGTCTCTTTCCATCCAACCATTCCTCTCGACTGGGTATTACCATATTAAGTGTGACCACAGTCGGTGCTTGGTGAAATTCCATATTAAGGTAAAAAATAAACTTAAACAAGATTTCACAAAAATTTTTATGAATATTCACTATGAATGAATGAATCACTAAAATTTTTTTTTTTTTTTGTGAAATCTTGTTTAAGTTTATTTTTTACCTGGGTATTACCACTCTGAACGGCTTTTGGAAGGAGTATTGTACTTTCATGTGGTCTGAGATCATGTCCAATGTCCCGTCTCTAGCAACAGTAGCAACCAATGTTTTTATTCTAGAATGTCCCAGATTCCTTGGGTTACGTATCCAGAGTTCTTCACATTGAAGGCGATGCGCACTCTTCCTAGCTACTACCTTTACAAAGAGGTCCAGCGGAAGAATGTTGAGACAACAGTCCAGAGTCGCTCCGGGGGTGCTACTGATAGCTCCTGTGATGGCCAGACAGGCCAGGCGTTGAATCCTCGCCAGCCCCGCCACCACACCCTGTACCTCTGTTCTAGTTCACCACACAATGGCGCCATACGTCATTACCTTAATTTTCACTCCGTCACAAAATCCAAAGTATTATCTAAATGGATTACCGGTTTCGACGGTTCAGATCCATGCCACACATGTTATTCAGCCTTGCTATGGCGTCGTCTTGTTTATTGGCACATTTTACATGATATAAACACTTATTAACATTATTAAAAAGATAAATAATTAAGGAATACAAAATGTAATTAAAAAACATTGACACATTTAAACACATTTACATGATATAATCGCACGAGCCGTCTCCAATCGAATAATTACTTTATCTATTCAAAATCCTATATTGGCGTCGGCGCACTGGAGTCAAATGTACATGTCAGGCGGTCACTGATAATGTACTAAACAGTCTGTGTGTGGTGTAGTTTGTTCCCCTGCCTCAGTCGAACCACTCTGTTATATACAGTAGAACCTGGGTTATCTAAGTTTCCTTATTAACCGAGCAAATTTAAAAAAAAGCTTGTCAAAATCAATTAATTCTATTAACTTACAAATAAATATAAGTTCACTGAATTGATTTTGATTAAGAATTCTTGAAAGGATTTTTCAATGAGTGAATTTATTATAAAAACTTTTATGTTACAATCAAAGAAAACAAAACTGTTGTTTGCCTTGTACATCCTGAAAAAATTTCCACTCCTTACCCAACGCAATAGTATGGTGACCTTTAGCGGACGGATAGTATAGTATAGCATGAGGAAGCAGTCTTGGGCCTGTTTACAGTTCCCTCCTCGTGGCATCGTATTTAGGACTCACCATCCTTTCCCACGAGTTGTTTCTTCCCCCTGCTACTGTATTTTGTTCTTTTGTTTTTAGTCTGTGTCAATGTTAAACTTAGTGAATGAGACTGTCATTATGAGTGGAAAGCTTTTTCTTTAAATAAAAAATGGGAAGCAAGTGATTTAGGTATTGGGGAAGTGACTGTCGGGGAATGGAGACAAAATAGATCGTAAATTGAAAAGTGGGTATCTCAACGGTATTCAAATAAAGAAGAGGCTATACAATCAATGAAAAAAAGTAATCATGAAACAACTTCAGAGACATTATTTTTGTGGTTTTTATTACAGTAGCTTAGAGTATCCAATTTCTTTGATTTGAGTATATTATCAAACCTTCTTTGTTTATTTAAAACTATATTATTTAAAGCCAAATAAAATAGATTTTCAAGTAAATATGGCTCCAAATGAACCTATAATGATGTAAATGACGCAGGAACTCACACCTCAATGGTTTTCTCACAGCCTACCGTATTATCCAAGGTCCACACGGTCGCAATTACTTTGGATAATTGAGGTTCTACTTATTCATTAGAACAATAATTAATTTTATCATTCAACAAATCTTGTTTGGTATTTTTTGTTGTGGCATATATTTCGAACTCTTCAAGCTAGTAGACGGCCCTTTTTGCATATATGGAGTGTTTCCAAGATGTGGTCTATAAGATGCTGGGCCGAAATGGGGTATTTGTTCAGTTATTGTGGGTCGTGGTAAGTGTCCTTTGAATCGGGTGGTGAAAGGTCATCTGGTTTGCTGGACGTAGAACTTTTCAGGCAGTGCAGTGATTTTATACACACCAGACAAATTTTTTTATTGGAAGGCTGTTCTTAACCTGTTGGTTAGTGGGTTTTCCCTTTAGCTCCATACCCGAAATTAGTGAGTTTTTTATGTTTTTCTTTTTTGTCTAATTTGTTTTTATATTGTCCCTATTATATAAAATTATGAATTAGTCCAACATCGTCATTGTCATTTTCACAATCACTTGTAGGCCTACACTCGCCTATGTTGTCAACAACTCCACGCGGATCTGATTAAATATTTGAAACACCATTGTTTATTTCACTAAAATTCAATTCAAATTCTTCACTAATACTTTCATCCTTACTCCCGGAATCCATAAAATATTCACAAATATCATCAATGCTAAGGTTTTTACGATTAGCCATTATCTAAACAAAAGTATAAACAAATCAAGCCAAACTCGTTTGCGAACTTAGGTTATGCAATGACTATGTTGGAAACAGCCAGGCAAGATTATAAATTGTCTGATAGGGAATGCTCGCGCACCATATCATAATCAACTAGAACTAAGATAGATGTTTTATATTGCAGTCAACAGATCGCAGAATACACTATCTAAAATTAACCAAGCCGCAAAACTTGTGGCTTTCCTAACTAAATACAAATATCAAAACGCATACATTGCGTTGTACTTTTATTGGCGGGTGGAATGGCTGCCGCAGCACATGCGACATTACTATCCAAGAGGTTAATGCTCAAATATTTGCTAGTTTACATGAAGTTTTGTAGGAGAAAATTATGTTTTATTTCTTGAGTTCCTTCCTGTTGGAATTTTTTTGAGGTGATGTTTGGCCAGGAAGTGACCAGTAAGGATTCCTACAATCCCTCTAAGATTGTTTCTGCCCAACAATAGAAGCTTTTGAGATTTCAACAGAGAGGCTGTTGAACCTCTTAGCCTGCTTAAGCCCAGGTTCCAATGTGAGGACCAACTTTTCTCCGTCCAGATTTCGACAACATTCCTTAGGTGGCAATTGGGCCTCCCACAGAAGGGATCTGGGCCAATGAAGGGCTTTATGGACCCAAATCTAGCAAGGTGATCCCTTACCTCATTACCCTTTATGTCTACATGGCTAGGCACCCATTTAAGAGTAACTTCATTGAGTCTAGCAATTTCATTCACTGCTTTAAAACAGTCCCAAACTAGCTTTGATTCAAAGGTGAATGATCCAAACACCTTTAAGGCAGATTGGCTGTCAGAAAGGATACCAATCCTAGTTCCCTCAATCCCTCTTTTAAATATTTCACGGGCGCAGAATTTAATCGCAAAGACCTTTACCTAAAAGTGCATATAATATACTTACTGAAAGAACAATACACATACTATGAAACTATTATTACAACCAAGTGAAGACTTGTAAAATTCACTAATATAATTATTGATGGTACATTTTAACACCTTACCTTGATGGTTGTTTGAATTAAATTACTAAACATTTTTATAAAGAAGACGTTCATGTTCTTGAATTACAACTCGTATTTAGCAAATGAATTGACTCTGCAAGGCGGTTGATTTCGGTTGTCTTGTTTATATGCAGTCCGGTGTTTTCTGAACCATGTTTAGATATGGCTCTTGATTCTAGTAACTCAATTTTGGCCCGTGTTTTGACAAACATTAAACTTGACTGTGGCACTGTCAGTCTGGTACGGGTGGGTGTAACTATGAGGTTCTTGAGACTGAATCCTCTCTTACAATCAGCTCAACTACATGGGATCAGTTTCAGCAAATCTGTTAAATGTTTTGCAGTCTTTGTTGGATTTTCTACAAAGTCTCTATAGATGATGTTTATTTTAAGATTCATTTTCTTTCGGTATCGAAGTCAACGTACAATTAAAGTTTATTTACTTTTGTATTTGTTCATCACGTGACATCTTTCTTCTCATATGACGCGTTTCGGAGATTTACTCCATCTTCAGATACGTAGTCACTCTTACGAGGTCGTCAAACATATAAATAAACACATAAAATACAAACACTGAAAACATATTAAATTAGTAGCGTGGGATGCCTCGTGGGATGCATCCTAGGACCACCGTACGGGATGCATACCACACTACTAATTTAATATGTTTTCAGTGTTTGTGTTTTATGAGTTTATTTATATGTTTGTCGACCTCGTAAGAGTGACTATGTATCTGAAGATGGAGTAAATCTTCAAAACGCGTCATATGAGAAGAAAGAAGTCACGTGACGGACAAATACAAAAGTAAGTAAATGATGTTTATATTTGTTACGCTCAGCTTAAACCTTCTGCACAACTTCTCGATCTCTGGTTCGCCAAAGCTTGAATGATTTTCAGTTGGCCACTGATCGGGTTCTAGCACTTTTAATTCATGTAGAAGAGATTTGGAAGCTTCTTGATGGGATGTTACGGTTTGATATAAAATCTTAAAACAAAACAAAGGACAGATTGTTGAGAAAAGTTCTGGCACGTTCTAGCACTAGCGCACCCCTAAAATTAACAGCTTTTGTTATATTGACTGTAAACCTTTTAAATAAACCCCTAATTTGAATTATACAGAAATGTACTTTTTTATACTAGTAGTATTGTACATGAAAATATGTTTGCCAAAACTGAACTCAATATTTTATTGAAAGTTAGGATGGTTTAGTAAAAACACAAATTGGCCGTTGTCTACAAAGAAGTGTTATCAGAACTATTTTCATATGAAACGTTCTCATTATTTTGATAAGACGAACACATTTTTACAAAGAATTGGAGATTCTTTAAAAAAAACATGTGTAAGAATAAATTGCTCTTAATTTTAATTTAAACACTTTAATGTAAAAGTTATTTCACGAAAACTGTTGTTGGGTCACTCTCCTCACTACTGTTTGCAACTAAATCATTGGCGTTTAATCTGCTTCAACCCAACCCATTGAATGCCCCCACAAACACTTAGCCATTCCTCCGAGGCTATTAACCAATGAGATACGATCGTGAGAGTCGCTGCTCTTTATTAATTCCAAACACAAAGCTGGTAATTGTTATAAGTGTTTTGACAATTTTTCTTTAAATATCTTTAGTTAAAACTAAAAGTAAAAACCAATAGTTTTCTTGTTACACAATACTGTGCCCCTAAAATTCAATATTTTATAATTAGTATAACTCAGATGCAGAATTTTCTTTTGACTTTGGTACGTACTGTAATAAGTTTTGAACTACTAGCCAGCCCACACGTTTTACAACTTTGCAGAATTTTCAAAAAAAAATTCTAACTTAATCTTGATTTGAAGACGACTATCGAAAAATTAGGTTTTTGGTTTTATGAAGATGTTTGTTGGGCCGAACCTGGTACAAAAAGTTTACTACCATGTATATAGGCTGTTGTTATTATTGTTAGTCAATATAAAGAATGCTCCTCATCATCCTCATAACATATTTATGTTGTTGTATAAACGTTATATGTTTAGTGGTTCACATTCATAACATGTTTCATGTGCATGACAAAGCTTTTGGTGTGGTGTTATGAATTTTAATTTAATGAATGTCTAAGGACAACAACGGTTATCTAGAAAATATTGCATTTATTTATGTGTATTATTTGCCTAGTAAGAGTAAATCCTGTAGCTATAAAAAACAATTATTCATTTTCACAAATAAAGAAAAGTGAAAATTACCGTGGCCTAAAAGAGGTTGCTGGAAAATATAAATTAGTAGTTGAGAGGAAAGAAAGGTTTTTAAAACCTTGTTGTAATTGTAAATGGAGTAATTAAAAACAAACAAGTAATTTTAATTCTCTTCCAACTCAGAACATGACGGGCAGGTCAATTTTCAGTACAGTAACACCTTGAAACCCGGCACCCTCGGGGATTTGTCATTACCGGATTATCAAATGTGCTGGATTATCAAATGTGCTGGATTATCAAATG
>JAGFPH010001158.1:38214-51567 GCA_018207615.1 Philaenus spumarius
CGAATGGTTCCGATTTCTCCCGAACACTTTGGCACGCTATAACTCCTGAATACAGAACCAGGATTTATTTTCAAAAATGATGTGGCATGGGCCGGACTATCGGGTTTATCAGGTTCTGGATTAGCGATGTGTTCCTGTACGTCTAGAAATATTTTGGTAACTGGCCAGCAAGCTCATGTTTAGATCCTTAATGGGCCCAAAACATGTCGAAAAACATGTCCATGCACAAGGGCAAGGAAACTTCTGCACGAAAAAGAAAATTTGTATATCATTTGAAAAAATATGGCATTTCTATGAGAGTATGTAAAATAATGTTTCTCAACATACTTAACATTGGTGACGAGCGTCAGATTCGGTTAAGTGATGAAACTGCAACAAACCTACTTGATGAAGGAAATCTTGATGTACAACACGAAGTCAACAAAATAATAATAAAGTTTTAAACTCATTGTATAAGTATCCAAGTCACAAATACAAGGCGTATTAAAGAAGGAGTGTGCATCGAGGAGCGTAAACTCGTCCGGCTCGCGCAGCTACGTCACGTGTTACACACTGAACCAGTAGTTCCGAGCGCAATTGTAAGCTTTTGCTCAAACTGCGAATTAAATACTTTATGGTTGTCTAAAAATTATGTTTTTGGTATCGATGGAAAGGTAATAAAGTGAGCATTAAAATGATCTATGCCCATGGTCAAATATTCCTAGGCGTATAATTTTGAAACAAGTCTAAATCTAATATACGGGTTTGAATGACATAAAAATTACCCTAAGTGAGGAAGTTTTTTACTATTACTTTCGGGAGGCATTCAAAGACATAGAAATGTAGAGAATAAATTGTAGTAAATACTGACATAATTTTTTTAATGAAAGTTGTAGCTGTCCTATATAAATAAGATTGTAATAAGAACCATACATAGTTACTCGCTTCTTGCGGTGATTGAATGTACGCTAATCTAATTTGTTATTAGTTCTAATTTCTCTTCGTTATTTATTATGCACATTGTTGTGAACAGGTAAATTTTGTTTAACCTATATATGAATTTTTAAAGAGTTGGCAAATTTAAATAGCTCTATAGGGTAAAACCTTTTACCATCAATAAGTTGGTGATTTTTCCAGTTTATTGGTTTTGTTATGTTTACTGGGCCTACTAAATTTACTTTCAAAAATTGAAATTATCTAAAATTGTGATTTTTAGTTAGCCTACCCAAGGATAAATAATAAATAAAAATACATATAAACTAATTATCAATGAAATAATTTAAAAATAGTAGTCTAGGTGATAAATAAAAAGTCGTGGTGAATACAACATTGAGTTTTATTTCAGTATTAACCCTAGATTACTTATGTAAAAATTTTGTCACGGTTACTTATGTATCTTAAATTTGACTAACAAATATTTTTTTTTTTACTGTACTAAAATAATTTTGTAATTATTTGTTTGAATTGTAATTGTATCCTAGCATATTTTAGGGTTATATATTTTTGTATTTTAAAAAAATACAATCCTCTCAGCTCCAAGGACTGTGGGGCAAATTAAATTGCTGTATAAAAATTTAAAATCACGAGCAAGAAAAAAAATAGCAGACGCTAAGGTAAGTAGCTTTTATTATTATTTAGGCCTAATTAATAATATTTTACCACCTTAAAATTTTAATGGGATATTGTTGTTTTTATTGTAGGCTATAGGCCTAGCAGAAATTTAATAATGTAACCCCTAAAGTGTTAATATGATTAATTAATTAATTAATTAATTAATATGATAGTCTAATTAATCGTTGAAAATAACGACTAGCCCTTTAACGCGATCATCGTTTTAATATTGGATAAGTAGTTGTAAAAAGCTCCAAAACGCCTTTTTATTTTGTTGTTGTCGAGCCGGAAAACTTTGTTTTGTGTAGATTTTATGAATGCTATAACTAACTATTTGTAATTATTGTTCGACTAGTGGCTACAAAATCTAATCATTATTGCCACAGTCTTAAAAATGTGTAGGCCTAGACATAACTTGCAAAAGTTTTATTATTAAAAACTATAAATCTAATGTTTACAATAATGAAGTAGGCCCTAAGCCCTATTACAGTACAGATTTGTGTTAAGCAAAACCTAGGCCTACACTACACATAAGTAACTCTTTCAATACATAGACAAAGTAATAATACTTAAATAGATTAACAAATAAAACTGCATCTAACATTAAAATTTTTGTATCTCTAAAAATTTAGCCTAATGAAGCTTCAATATTTTATTATTTACACACAGTGCAGGAGACATGATTTGACTTTAGTTTGTCTGTTTAGGCCTATATCACTATTTTTTTGTCCATTTAAATAAAATTGTAATTAAGACCTCTTTATTGTGTTCAAATGAAGCAATACCGTAGGCCTAATGATACAATTATTATATTCAAAAAATTCTGGAGTGAAATCAATGATATTAAATTAGAATTGGTAACAATTAATTATTGATTTAGCTTAACCTGAGAAGACAAGCAAATCGTGCTGCTAGATAAATTAATCAATAATATTATTTTAAATTGAATTTGTGTTGAATCTTCAGAGTATAAAATTAAAATATGAAGATCAACATTTCTTGGGAATCGATGAAACCTTACTCTTAACAAACTGTCTTTTCGGGTTGAGTTATCGCAGCCAAACACGGCACAAGAAGGCATTATAATTAATGGTTATTAATTATAAGAAATATTATTACAATAATAAACTATGTTGCCTATAATTATGACGTTAAAAATGCTTGAAGGTCGTACAAGTTTCGGCGGTAAATATGGCAAAGGAGTCTAGACTGGATCTCCGACTGTGTAACACGCTACGTCACGGGTAGGCTGGAGTGGAGGGAGAACCTGCGCATGCACACACCTTCTTTAATACACCTTGTCACAAATAGATATAACTAAATTTACCTTTCATCCATCGTGTGACTTTATTCAGCGTATGTTTATGACGCGTTTCGAAACATATGTTACATCATCAGATTTTAAAACCATTAAAATTTCGATATTACATTTAACACAAAAACATTTAAGTATACGTCTACACGGATTACATGTCAATGTGTTTTGTATTGTGAGTTGAATATTTTTGTGTTATATGTGATGTGAACGTTTTAATGTTTTTAAAATCTGATGATGAAACATATGTTTTGAAGCACGCTGAACAAAGTCACACGATGGATAAAAGGTAAATTTAGTTATAATAAAGTTATCAGAAATTTACATTTGATATTTTCCACAAATGCCAATGTTGTGCGTATTTTAACCAGAAGCAAGGAGGGCAGAGATGAACATAAAGGCGAACAATTCGTCGCCTTGGGCCCCGTAACATATTAGGGCCGACCACGGATTAGAATAAATACAACACCGGTGGGGCAATGAGAGTGAACAACAGACGATAGCAAAATCTCAAAATAATCTGTATGTCTTCGATACTGCTTAACAATTTTCACAGCTTATTTTATTCGAAGGCGGTTTGCGGGTTTTGGTATTAACTAGGGATAATTGTAGCGTAGGTATTGGTAACACTGTCTATCGAGACGAGACTGACTCAAATTTGGCCGGCTTTCACACTCCTGTTATGAAAATTAATAGGTTTCGTTTGACGTTTGTGTTATGTGTTCCTGTGACAACTCTGTTAATTTTGTTTGTGAAATCATTTTTAATTTAATTAAACTGAAATGTCAGGAAGTAGAAAAAGGGAAAGAGACATTGGACGAAATTATTAGTCAGGAAGTGACTGTCAACAACAATAATCTTACAATGTTTCTTACATTTTTTCTTTTAAATATTATTTATTTTTTACAAATGCATTTATTTGTGAGCACCCTTTTATACGCTCTGACAGACAATTGAATTCAGTTATGCCTTGTCTGAAAAGTATACGAACAGTACGTTGTCTGTTTTTGCAATGTTAAAAAAAATTAATAACTAGTTACTAATAGCTCTTACTTGCCTACGGAAGTACTATTTCCAGAAAAATAAAGTGTTTAGTTTATAAGTGAAGCGAAGGCCCCTCTCTTGAAATTCACCATGGGCCCCGCCATTTCTAGGGCCGCCACTGCAGGAGGTTTTGTTGTCTGATAACATTTTTTTACAGTCCCGGCCTCCCTCTTTACACGACTCACAATCTACAAAGTAATTAAATGAATGATCAAATTTAAACTAACATATTAATGCAATGTGTTTTCTATTTCAGTTTACAGTGAAGACGAGCCGGACTTAAACAATGAGCTGGAAATTTCTGTAAGTATTCATTAATATACGTAGATACACACAGTTAAGGTTAACTGCATAAAATAAACAATTTTAATTGTTATTCCTTCACAGTAAAACGGCAACTGGGTGTATTAGTACTATTTAAAATATTTTATAATTTTTCCTATAAGTTTGTAAAATTACACAAGAAATACAACTTGTTAAAAATATAAATCTGAGAAAATTTGTATGTAGTTCATAATTAACAAATTCAAATTTGAGAATATGTGCAACAAACTTTTTTCATTTTTCTATTAGTAATAAAGAAGTTCATAGCTTCCCCAACACTGTGACCCAAGAGTTTCTACAGTGGTATGATTTTCCCTTTAGTGATCATCCCAGGCCACTTATAAAACCAAGGACGGTCTTGGGATCAACACCACACAACTCTTCCAGGGTAACAACCGCACTTCCGAGTAACGTGAATCTCCTGAACACGAGAGCCTCGCACTCACACAGCATGTGTTGAGCCGAGGGAGCAGGATCATCTGAGACCAGCCTCATATTTTTAAGGTGGTACTCTGCCGGACAGTATAACTACAATCCGCCTAAGATTGTTTCTGCCTATCAATAGAAGCTTTTGACTTAGAGAGGCAGATGAACACTATTGCTTGCCTAACCCAGGAGCATAGTTCCAATGTGGCAACCAACTTTTCCCCGTCCATATTTCAATAACATTCCTTAAGTGTTCGTTGGACCTCCTACAAAAAGGATCTGGGCGAATGAAGGAGTTTTTGACCACAACTCATTTCCCTTGACGCCCAAATTGCCTATTTAAGAGTAACACCGTTAACTCTAGCCGTTTAACTGAAGCAGTCCCAAACTAACCTTGATTCAAAGTTGCATGATTACAACACCTTTAACCTCTTGACTGGTATGAACGTCACTGTAGCGTCTGCGCGCCGTGTGACCTCAATGTTACGTTTTGGTGTTTCACTCAGACTGGTACGAACGATTATGTTGCGTTCGAAAGCAGACTAAATTGATCTGCAATCTATCGGCAATTTATAGAAACATTTGTTTGACTCCAAACTTAATCTAACAGAGTGCAGGAGCGTCTTTATTCAACCAATACACACCGTTGTTTGACACGGTAAGAGCTAATGGCTACTCTACGTATGCTGTAGCATTGTCAGCTGTTTATGTTTTGTTTGTTTTGATGCACCATTTCCATTTGGTTTTTGTTTACGACTTACTGTCTGAAGTATTAGTTTGTGTTTTAGTGAATGTAGTAGTTTAGTATTGAAAAATGGATCAGTCGTGGAATTTAGGGGATGACGAAATATATAAAATTATTCTAAACCGAGAAATTATTTTCAGAAAAAGTACAGTAGGCCAACAAAACATTTGATTACCAAAAATGTATGATCCTATTTATATAAAACTAGCAACAGAGCCCGTTGTGGTTCAATACAACGGTCTCTAGAAAAATATTACATATATGCTTTACTTCTTGTGAAATACCTGAAAATTAATTTGATTTTTTTTCAAGAACGAAATTGTTTTGAATAAAAAAAAATAATTTTCTAATAAAGCAAGATAATAAAAAAGTAAAATGTAATATATTTATTTACAGTATATTTCTTTATAAACAACATTCTTTGTAAATACTTCATGTGAGGTTTTCAACAATCTTCCTGGGATAATTTTAATTTTAATGTCTTCAAACCTTTTTACTCTAGAGAGTGCAACGTACAATTGTCCATAGCTAAATACTGGTGCTGGAAGGTAAACACCAACTTTCTCCAATGTCTGGCCTTGTGCTTTATTTATTGAATTTTATAGGAAATTGCTGTCTTTTCAAAACAAATGGCAAATCTGTGTCCGACTGTGCTAAATTAATCCTTGGAATGAACACAATTTCACCTGCTGACGATCCAGTTAAAACCTCTGCAATTATTAAATTTGGCTTGAGTTCTTTAACAATTAATCGTGTGCCGTTACATAACCCCCGTTTTGTGTTAAGATTTCTTAGCAAAATTATCACAGCTCCGATCTTTAAATTTAAACTATGTATTGGCATTGCTGATGGTGATAGCTGATTTAAAAATTCTATTGGATAATGAATATCTGCTTGTGAGAAACTATCGTCCGCTTCAATAGAATTGAATTTAAATATGTTGCTGATGTTCCTTCCAGTAAGTTGTGAACAGTTTCGTTTAGAAAATCCACATCTGAATTTTGTTTAGCATAAAATTGCCTTTTGGGCGTATTCATGAGAGTGAGCAATGTCCAACTTATCTCCAAATATATCGGTAGCTATGTTACCGGTGCTTAAAATATTGGGTGGTATTGTTCTTCTGGTAAATCATTATGTTCTATCAGTCAGACCATTCCCTATGCTTAATAGCCACTTGCTAAATAAATCATCCACTGATCGTACATTTTTACTCAGTCGTAGGATCTTAAAGGTTTCCCACAGTGGATGGAATTTTATACTTGTTTCTATTATTTTTATTCTGTTACCATGTCTGACAACTGGCAGAGTTTGCCTGAAATCCCCGCCCAATAACATAACTTTTCCACAGAAAGGGTTCTGGTTGTTCATTATTTCCTTTAGTACTCTGTCAATAGCAGTCAAAGCAATTCCTGGTGCCATAGTTGCTTCATCCCAAATTGTGATTTTAGCTGATCTGATGATAGTGGCTTCGAGAGAATTTAATCTTATATTTGATACGGATGTCTCGTTTAAAGGAGGTACTAATTTGAATTGGTTAAAATATGTTTTACCTCCTTTCAATAAGTTTGCAGCAATTCCAGTAGACGCAATAGGCAATGCAATGTTTTTTTCTCCACGCACTGTACACAGAATAGTTTTATACAAATAGGGTTTTCCTGTGCCTCCTGGCCCGTCCAGGAAAAAACATGTTTCTGGGACTTCATCATTTATTGCTGCAATTATATTATTGTAACATTGTCTTTGCTCAGAATTCAAACTATTTATCATTTCTTTACTTTTTTTTCTCTAACTAATAATCATAGATATCAGTATTATTGATTGGTAGGATATCGTTAACTGGCATCGGGTGATCGTATTTAAGGAAGGAACTATGGTTTGCTTCTAAAGTTTTGTTAATTTCTCTAAGAGTCAAATTCTTATATCGTTCGCAGTTATCTGTATGGCCTATTTTATGGCTGTGTGCAAAGTCTTCCCAAAGATGAGGTTGGTATTTTTCAAATAATTCTTTAGCATTAGACGGGGAAGCAAATATAAGAACATATGAGAATAAGTCCCTTAAATGTTGATGCATGCTGTAATTGACTGCTTGGGCTAAAGTTTTATCCCAAATTTTATCATTTTTTATCAACTTTTTTTGCACTGCTGCTTCATAAAAAGCATTATATTTAGTACCATCAATGGTTTTTAAATCATCATAAGCTGTAGCACCAGGTACATGAAGCAGAAGAAGTCTTAAACAATACCTTTCAGTATCAGAACCAAGATTTACAAAATACATTCTACCAATTACATTATGTCTGTCTTGTTGTCTGCGAATCCATTTCCTACATTTTTATGGAAAACATAATGTTTACGTATATTTCTGTAATTAATTAATCTTGCATTTTCATCTTCCTCGTTTAATTTAAACCACGCTACCAACATTGTATCTTTCCCAGTAGTTTGTAACAGATTGTGTGTATTTCTGTTTAATGAATTTACATAAAAGACAATGCTTTGATTTTTAGGAAGATGAACAGGCAATCGGATTATAGTGTGCGATTGTTTGTGCATGTCATTTCCAAGTATTCGCCACATGGCTTCTGGTGCACTGACATACCTACTATCTATGTGCTTTTGTATTCCATCAAAATTTGAGTTTCTTCCTGTGATACTTACATTTGCACAATCATGCCCTTTATATACATATTTAAAGAGATATTTAACACTTTTGATCGTAGCGCAAACTTCCACATTGATATAACAGCTGTATTTTAACAAAAGATATGGGTTATAAGGAACAACCCATGTGTTGGCAATTACTTTATTTCTCACAGATACATTATTGCCATTATTTCTTCGGCGGTATAGAGGGTATCCATATTAGTTAGCTAAGGTTTCATTTTGAAAGAATTTAGGGTAGTTTTTAGTACACTTATTTTCCTTCATACACGGTGAGTTTAAATTACACTCGCCACAGGGTCCATGAATCATGTGTTTTGTAACAGCTGTGTGTAAAGTAGGAAATTTGTCTTTATCTGGTAATTCAGCCTATACAATTTGGTCTATATGTTCTGGTAACTTTGGAGTATCTTGTTCTTTCAAAATCAGCAGGATGTGAGCATGGAGTAGCCCCCTTTTTTGAAATTCAATTACATGTATATTGCCTACTGGGATGCCGAAAACATGTTTTTTTATTTTTGTCAAACATAAGTTCTGTTAGCTTCAATTTGAAGACTCTACAAACTAAATCAGGACGATTTTCAACAGACTGTACATTTAAATTTTGTGTTATTTCTTCCCATTTCGGATTACAGGTCATTGTAATAAAAAGATCGGGTTTACCGTAGTTCCTCACTATTGACATAGCGTCTTGATAATTTTGCATCATATTTCGTGGACTTCCTTGAAACGTTGATGGCAAAAAGAAAGGCTTTCCAGGGGTAAACAATTCATTGTCTCCTGATAACCGAATCTGGTTCATTAAACCTTTGTACTGTTCAATTCTAAGTTGATATTGATTTTGTCGAATGAAATTTAATCTATTTGCCTCAATTTTGGTGTAGGCATCAACAATATATTGTTGCGTGAGTTTTCCTCCGCACAATAAAGGATTGAATTCATCACGTACTGAAAGACGATATTGATAATATTGCATCTGCTGAGTGACTCTTGATCTTGGAGTTGAAGCTTTATTTTTAATATTTTGGAGACACGATGGCTTATCATTCAGTGGAATATTAATCCCCCTCCCAACTTTGATCGCCATATGGAAAGAATAGAGGATATACCATTGGTTCCAAATTTGGGTCTAAAATGCTAATTCTCTAAGTCTTTCTCTTATTGATCGTGTTGTAAGCACGACAATGAATCAATAAATCACGGTGCAGAGGTGGTTCGCCATCCGTATTCTCGAAAATAACAGCAACCTCATTACATTTTGCAGAGTTATATCTTCTTTCATCATATTTTCGGTCCTGAATTATAGCCATTGTCACATCAGATGAAACAGCGTTATTCATTAATGTGTCTTGCATGCATTCTTGCTCTACTTCATACATCATTTTGTAGGCTTCTGCAAATGGATTATACTTTGACATGAATGAGCCTAATATTTGTATTAAATGTTCATTGCATCCAGAGTTTTCTTTAATTTTCATTCTATTAGCTGTAGCCTCATAAGGATCAAGTATGTACAACTGAGCATATTTACGCTGTTCTCCATTTTCAGGATGTAATGTACCAGCACGATGATAGATAGTGCCATTTATTCTAAAACAATAAGGACCATAACTTGAAGGAGGAACTATTTGCGCTCCCATAGAAGCAAAAGATAGTTAATTGAACGAATATTGTACATAAAGTTATTGGAATAAATATGGTTATTAGTCATAAGCTGTTCAAGTGCATATCATTACATTGTCATTACATTGTTCGAATGCAGTTTGAATTCGTTCTAATGTAACTTTTCCTTTTGAGCAGCATTTAGAAAACATCTTATCAATAGGTCTTTCTCCAACAAAGTGTTTAGCACCACAAAATTCACATACTTCACTAAGACATGAGTGTAATTTTATTTCGTTTTCATCATTTATATCTTTTAAGGCTTCAGGCACAAAAATGATCGGTACTTGTAAAATATTATTTACATCACTATCCTTTTCCCCCCTTATCACTGTGCGATCAGCTGTTGATTCACGTCTGCCTGAACATGTTTTCGTTTTTTTTTCTTTGCTGGACGTCCACGTTTGCAAGTTGAGGAGGTTGCATCCTCTTTGAGTGAAGTGTTAGTCACACTATCTTGTTTTGTATCTTTTTCATTTTGTGTGTCTCCATCCTTGTGATTGCTTGTTAAAAAATAGTTTTTCTCTTGTATTAAATCATTATTCAAACTATAATTTTGTTTCTTTAATTTATTTTTATGAGCTGTTGATTCACGTCTGCCAGAACATGTTTTTCTTAATTTCTATTCTTTGCTGGACGGCCACGTTTGGATTTTGGTAAGGTTACATCCTCTTGATTCTCAGAATTATTATTATCTATCAAAACATCGTAATGGCCAGCATCCACATTAACTGAGAATCGTAGTTTATATATTGTTGTGCCTTCACTAACCGTTACATAAGAATCCAAGTTCTCAGCATATATTTTGAATTGGCAGCTGCAGCTTCAATTTCAACATCCCCGGCGTATTCACGAACTTTAGCCATTAGATTTATGTATTCTGTTGCGTTTTGTACTGATAGTCTATATGTGTTATCCCCTAGGATAAAAGGGCAATAGTAGTCCCAGTTATTTACGACTGCATCAACTACTGTAAATCGTATATCATTGTATCTAGATTAAGATTTATGACTTAAAAATGAGATACTCCTAAAGAAACAGTTTCCATCACCAACAATATCGTGAATAGTAAAATTATTCATTTTTAATCTAATATAAAATATCTACTCTTATAATTCACAGTTCAAAATGACAATTTATGGTTGTGAAATCCATACACCACTTTACTTACTAATAATTAATGGTACAAATTAAACACATAACTTAGGAAACACACATATTACATAAGGAACACACTTTATCCACAAATCCAAATTGTAAACAATCAAGTTCTCACTGTGGATCATATATATCACTGTATCTAGATTGAGATTTATGACATAAAAATGAGATTCTCCTAAAGAAACATTTTCCATCACCAACAATATAGTGAATAGTAAAATTATTAATTTCCGTCAATCTAATATAGGCCCGTAGATATTTTATACAGGGTGTTACAAAAATTTTGGGCGAGAGCTTTCCAACGACCCAGTAATTAATAACATTGGTTCAGTAGAACTGTAGATTTATTATTATTAGCTTTTATATTTATATAATAAAGGAGCATTTATGGGTTTTTGAAGAGTCATCAAAACGTCTAGTGACTGACCTTCACCATTGAAGGAGCTGCTAAATGTGTCCTCCATTGATTGTCACGCACTGCTCCAGTCATGGGCCCATCAACTGCCTCACTCGTTCGAAAATCCCTGGCATCTCTCTTATCCTTCGGCACCCACATTCAACCCTCTCTCTGAGCTGCTCAATGTTCTCAACAGGGGTTGAATACACTAAAAGGTGTCTTTCAATTTATAATAAAACATAAATTAAAATTGAACAATTGGGAGTTTTTCTAGTCCCTAGTTTTAATCGAATTTTCCTTTGAAATTGTTACATGGCCGCCATTTTGATATTTATTAATACATTTTTGCAATTATATTGTCATTCGATTTGAAATGAAAAGTGGCTTCAAATTTAGTGTCTAGTAAAATTTTGTTTTAGTAGCTGGTATTCATGGAATTTGACTTTAAATGTTTTAAATGGCCGCCATTTTGAAATTTTATGAGTCTGATCAAAGATGTTTTTGTAAAATGTCTATAGAGTTAAAGTATATATCAAGTATCATAAAAATATCTCAAAGGGCTTTTGAGTTATTAATTATTTTAAAACAAATAGAAAATGGCGGATTACGGCTAAACTAAGCCGAAATCTAAAAAATGTTATACTACATTTTCGACTTATTTTTGCATGTAGAATCTGAATCTGCATAGCCCGCTACAAAAATAACTAAAACAATTGTTAAATTTAAAAAATTATGGTTTTAGGCTCATTTTGGTTGTTGTAGACAATTACCAAGAAATAATGTTTTTAGTTTTTTGTCGATAACTAGGTTATCCTTTGATCTACTGAAACTATAAACGCCATTTTGAGAATTATAAAAATAAATTGTTTGTGTTTTTTACACTTGTTAATGGTAACATATAAAACGCTTATTCCAAATTTAAACTCCGATATCTTATCTATTTCTATAGTTACAGTGAGTTTTTGTAAATAAACAAAATAGCGGATTATGGCTAAACTAAGCCGAAATCGAAAAAATGTTATACTACATTTTCGACATATTTTTGCATGTAGAATCTGAATCTGCATAGCCAGCCCAACCTTTTTGTAACACCCTGTATAAAATATCTACTCTTACATAATTCAAAGTTCAAAATGATAATTTATGGTTGCGAAATAAATACACCACTTTACTCACTAATAATTAATGGTACAGATTAAGCACATAACGTAGGAAACACACACATTACATAAAGAGCATACTTTAACCACAAATCAAAATTGTAAACTACAAAATGTAAGCAAAGAAAAATCAAGGAAATAACAATACAACAATCAGATGTTACAACAATCAGCTGTTAAATTATTAACACATGTTTCATATAATCAGAGGATGCATACCGGTAAACCCATTTCACTAAAAATGTATAGGTTGTATCTGCTTTTTATGCATGATTTTGAATGGGAGGTAACTTGATCAAAGTGTAAGGTAATTCGTTGAAAGAAAAAAAAAAATGTCCCATCAAATGCTAAAATTCAAAATTAAATAAAAATTGTAAATTGAAACAAAATTAGATAGAGTAGATAAAGATTTTTTGGAGGTTGTTTACATTTTTGCAAATAACTTTTAAATGGTGAGGAAATCGATTAAAGTGGAAGGTGAAATTCTGAAAGAGCATGACATTTTCTACAAAATACTCTAAAGTGTTTTTAGATAATACCGATCAAAGGCAACCAAAACTTGGCTACAAATAAAAACTTTGAAAAGAGCCGTTTTTAATGTATTTCTTATGGAAAACATGTGTTTTTACTTTTTCACCATTAATCTTAAAAAAAAATCAATCTTTCATAATTATTTGCAAATCTACACGGATGAAGCTTGCCAAAGACTCATTAATTAATAAAATCGGTCTAGTAGAACTGTAGATTTAGTTGTACAAAGTTTAACAAAAGTATCTATAACTCAGTATTTTCTCACCACTATAAATTCGGAGGTTGCTTAGCTTTTTTGTAAATAACTTTAAAATGGTGAGGAAATCGACCAAAGTGG
>JAGFPH010001158.1:51577-67716 GCA_018207615.1 Philaenus spumarius
TTTAAAATGGTGAGGAAATCGACCAAAGTGGAAGGTGATATTCTGAAAGAGAATAAAATTTCCTACAAATTACTATTATGCATTTCTTGAAATACTCAATAAAGGCAGTCAAAACTTGTCTCCAAATTAAAGATGTGAAAAAACCCGTTTTCAATGTATTTCTTATGGAAAACAGGTTTTTTAAAATTTTTCACCATAAATCCTAACAATAACGAGTTCCCGCTGTCTCTATCTACTATCTAGCGAAACCACTGCCAAGGGAACGGCTTGGAAAAATTAGCGGAGAAAGAAGACTGTTAAGTCAGTAAGAAGAAGAATATATGTTAATAAATAATCATATTTGTTTATGTTGTATCAAATAATTTTTTGCTGTAGTATCGTGAAAAATAGTGTTCAAAACTCGTGGGAAAATGTTCTTTTCAGATGCTCATTCTTTTTAAATTGCTCGTCTAAAAAAAAATCTATGTTGAGATTTTTGTGGAAATATCCGTTTTGGGACCCTCTGAGTCCAAAAAAGTGGTTTTTACAAAATGTCTGTCTGTATGTATGTATGTCTGTATGTATACAAATCTAAATCGAAAACTATTCGATCGATTTCAAACAAATTTGCACCAGACATGTCAAGTAGGCCTGTAAAGATGCACGAAAAATGGTTTTGAAATTTTTTTAAAAACAACCCCCTTTTTGGCAAAAAATCGCAAAAAATCAGTTATTATTTTTTTATAAAAAAACGGCTAATGATTTTGATAAAATTTGGATTATTTGTAGCCTTTAATGTACCCTACCATATGCAAAAAAAAAACGCATCTTTCTAAAAATTCTAGTTTAGCTAATAATAATAATAATAATAATAATAACTGATTTTTGGGAGTTTTTTTGGCAATAAAGAGGGTTGTTTTTCAATATATTTCAAAACCTTTTTTCGTGCATCTATGCACGCCTAATTGACGTGTTTGGTGCAAATTTGTTTGAAATTGATCGAATAATTTTCTCTCTAGATAATAATAATAATATTTATTACTTAATTTCCTACCTTAAAAAATCACCTCTCCTACCCCACCTACAATTATGAAGTCGCAGTGAATCTGTTTAATTATTTAAATATGATTGTGAGAAAGTATGTGCCCGTTCCTGGTATCGTTTATTTACATTAACGTTGTACCAGAATGTTAAGTATTCCTGTCTTATACAAGTTTTGATAACCTACTAAACTTATGCGTCATCTTCCGTAGACGGCAGAAACGGTGGAAGCGATCGTCAGTCAGCTGATGGAAAAACAAAGATGTGCTCGAGCTGCTGCGCTAAACAAACAACTCGAGTGCGGATGTCCCGATTCTACCTGTGCCGATGGGAAGACGTGTTCGCATCCGATGCGAAGGATAACTGCCGCCAAGCCGACAGCGATTTGCAAACAAGAACCCCCGTCATCTCTGAGTTCGTCTGAAAGTAGCAATCAGGTAACTATTTAATAATTTTGAAAAACTATACTCTATAAATATTTTTTAAGAACTGCAACCCTTTTCATATTACATTTAGGTGGACGAGGATTATGTAGGTTGATTTCTTTGGTTGGTAGAAGTTGTTTACCTGACCCAATCTTGGATGGATTAATATTAGTTTGGTCCATGTCTATACACTTCTAACACTAGTCAACTATATATTAATACTTAATGTAACTCAAATACTCTGATCATGCGCAATCCATTCATGCAGTATACTGATTTGCTACGGTGTTATAGGTTCTTAATAGTTTTGGTGTCCCCTCTGTATAGTCTGCCACAGGGGTGCCCACAGCATGGTTTGATGGCGCAAGTTGCGCCATCAGAATTTTTGGGGGGGAATCAATTTTTGGGGTGTTTTTCACAGTTTGGGGGGGAATTTTCATATGTTCCTGATTAAAATCAATATAAAATATGAAGATTTGACGATTCCCCCCAAGAAACTAGGAGATAATCTGTTGTTTCTATGTGTTAAAAATCTCCAATTATTCGTGTGAAAGTACCGTATTATTGACAGCCAGGCAATTCGACTACTACTGCATGTAGTGCAGTGTAGAGACGAGCCGATAGAGGGTGCCGCGTGTGGTTTAAACAGAGTATAAACATGTTATAGACATTTACAGCATTGAGAGCTTGCCAAGGTCATTGTGCAAAAACAACTGCCCTCCTCCTCACAACAGTCCCAAAACCATGGTGTAAAACGGTGTAAGTAGATAAGGGGTGCTACTCAGAAAGACGAGTTTTGGATGGGTTGAACGCATTTCATCAGATGACGTCACGGCTCAAACTAAAAATGCAGCCTTTCGTCCAAATTGCGTTTGCGCATAAATCATCAACAAATGTCTTACAAAGTGTATATTTTTGGTTTCTGTATGAAACGTGCTTTCCAACAGTATGAGTTTAACGATACAAATATGAAATTTAGTATACCGAATTAAATTCATTTTATGCTCTTTAGATTGGTGATTTCGAAAATGAAGTGAAATAAATAGTAAAGAAACTTTCCCACTACATACAAATATAGGTAGTGTAGAAAAAGTTATTATTAAAAATAATTTGCATATTATTAGAAATATTCGTCTAAATTCAAATAGGGTTAAAGGTTGGCTATTTTCTAACTTCAATATCAAATTTACATCGTTATAAACTACGTTTAGTAAGCTTTAAAACGATAACAAATTCATAATTTTTAAATGAGCGGAAGTGAATGAACAAGTTTGTCTTGTCGTCTAATCAATGAAAATAACTTCTGTTCAAATCATAAAAAATCCATTGAAAGTAGTATTACTATTCACTTTTTTTAAACTAATTTTTAATACAAAACAGTTTTATTGACTTATGTATTGCTTGTTTCTTTTTGGATGGAAATCACTTTCCTTAATATTTATTAATTTTAAATATTGTGTAGTTTTGTTCTACATTGTTTTGAACATTGTTGGTCTTATATTCATTTTTTGACCCTTGAGTCCAAAAAAGTGGTTTTTATAAAACGTCTGTCTGTCTGAATGTATACAAAGCTAGAGCGAAAACTATTCGATCGATTTCAAAAAAATGTGCAAAAGACATGTCAAGTAGGCCTGTATAGATGCACGAAAAACGGGTTTGAACAATTTTGAAAAACAACCCCCTTTTTGGCCAAAAAACCCCTAAAAAATCAGTTAGGGTATTTTTTCTATAAAAAAACGGCTCTAACAATTTTGATCAAATTTTGCTTATTTGCAGCTCTTAAGGTACCCTACCACATGCAGAAAACCGTATCATTCTAAAAATTCTTGTTTAGCTAATAATAATAACTGATTTTTAGGGGTTTTTTGGCCAAAAAGTGGGTTGTTTTTCAAAAATTTTCAAAACCTTTTTTCGTGCATCTATACAGGCCTAATTGACGTGTTTGGTGCAAATTTGTTCGAAATCGATCGAATAGTTTTTATCTCTAGCTAATAATAATAATATTTATTAGTTAATCTCCTAGTTTAAAATCACCTCTCCTACCCCTCCTACAAAAATGAAGTCACTGTGAATCTGTTTAATAGTTTAAATATGTTTGTGAGAAAGTATGTGGCAGTTTCAGGAACTGTTTATTTAAAATGTGTTTTTTTTTTATAACCTTTCTGTTGTATATTTAACCCTATTGTGTGTACAATTTCTGTAAGTTGCTCTATTTTTCTGTCATGGTTTTAATGGTTTCAAATTGTTTAGTTCCCGTGCTATTGTGGTTTTCCACAATTCTTAAGTATTCTTTGGTGATTTAGGTTTTTTTGGAAAAAGTTGTTCAATTTTCCTTAGATTCTTTGGTCTGGTGTTCTATTCTCCATTGTTATTATATGTTCGCAAATTTCAGGTCTTAAACCCTGTATTACATGTGCTATTATTTGGTTGTCTTCGACGTTACGGTATGTAATTGATTTGTGATTTGGCTGTCCATCCGTAAGCTCTTGAATCCACTTCTTATCTGGATATAAAAGTATGTGTATATTCAGATGGTAAGCCGTGATATTAGGAGGGTTGAACTAACGGTATTTTCTCTTTCCTCTCCATTTCAGTGTTTGTTTTCGTTTTTTATTTTATATTTGGGTGTTGTCTTGCTTCTTCGTAGATGTGTTCGTTTTTTCCTTTGATTGGACCATTTGAAATTTTGAAAGATCACACTTGAAAATTTTTGTGACAACATATGATTTCGTTCAGTGATATCTTGTTCGATGAAATTTGACCTGGTACGTCCGTTTTGACTTCCATTTGCTATCGGGTTAATGTTGTGATTGAAGCGACTGGTGCGATCATAGCTCTGCGATTATCGCTGGAAGATAATCGCGGAGCGATGATCGCCATCAGACTGTTGTTATTGAAGCGATTATTCATAACAAGACAACAAGACCATTTTGAACAGTGCAAAGCAGGCGCCCGCGATTTTTCGCACCAGTCGCTCAATCACAACGTACCTTTACATCTAACGCGTCTGGCCTGTTAGTTTTATTCCATTAAGTTCTTTTGAAATCTATTTGATATTATTAATTATTATTATTATTAGTTATTTTTTGTTATTTATTTAAAAATCTTAATTTAGGGTATTCGTGTTTACCCCAATACTTACACTTTGTAACTACTTTTCAATCAATGTCTAATTTTATCAAAATAATATTAAATAGTATATTTCGCACGTAAGGCCGAAAATGAGGTTTTGCAGGCTTGAGATCGTGTTTCAAGTCCGAAACGGAGTCGAGAACTTGAAACGATGGAGAGCCGCAAAACCCTTTCGGCCGTGGTGCGAACGCTATTTTTCACCACACTACACAATAAAATAAACACTATATAAAATTAAAAAAGAATATTTATTTAGCACACAGGAAAATGAAACTTTGAGGATTTAAACTAGCTAGCTATGGAAAGTACAGTTTTACCTCAGTTTAGTTTGAAAACAGCCTAACATTTAAAAACAAAACTTAACTTATATTTTAATCTTTAGTCTTTATTGACATAAAAGTTAAAGGTACAGTTTTGATAGGCAACGGTGAAAATAACAATTATATGTGTGCCACTAGTCTGTCGGCAATACCTATTGAATCATTTGCCATATTTCATAACGAAATTGTGTTGAGATATACGTTCATATTTTAATTGAAAAAACGAACAGCTGACTTTACGGCCCTAGGGCAGAAAAGAGCTACTTTCGGCCTCCAAATGACGTTCCGAAAATAGCTGAAAACATCGTAGTGTGGTGAAAACAATTTTATTCTCACTTAATTTTGTGTTGCATGAAATATCATTAATTTGTATTATGTTTTTGTATTCTCCCAAATCGGTTGTGTACCTACTACTGGTCTTCAAAATGTATTGTAGTTTTTTATTGTTATTTTCTTACAACATTTTCTTAATTATTATCAATGAATGTAAATTTATTTTCGTATTTTTCAACTATATATTACTTTTTTTATTGAATTCGAATAGCTAGTTTAATACTTTAACATATTACATTACATACGATTACCACCAATAACAAGGAATTCTTTTTCACCAAGCATTAGAGGTTAAAGAACTTATTTAATATTATGATGTCTTCTGCTACTTTCAAAAGTAGTAATGTGTTGTTTTTGTTAATAAATCTTACTGAATTTGTGTATTTGTATTATTTTATAAATTACATAGAGCCTCCTTTTTTCCATAAACATATTTTTATGAAAAACTTTAATAAGTTATTGGATTTAACTGTAAACTTTAAGTTACCTAATCGGTTGTTTTCAGATTTTCAGAGAATAAAATAACACTTTTAAGAAAAAACAAAACAATTATGCGTAGGCCTAGTTATGTTTTTTTCCTTTTGCTAAAATGGCATAAAACGTCTACTTTATTTGGGAGAGGAAACCCACAGGCAGGTTTTGGGGGGGGGGGATTTGCGCCATAGGCGTTGGGGGGGATGGGCACTCCTGGTCTGCCACTATAACTCCCTTAAGCTATGGTTACACTTATCTGGAGCCATATCCACCAAATTCTGAGTGTATCAGAGCGGATCGACTATTGCAGCCACCTCTTCAGCAGTGGCTATCTTTTTGCAAGTCTATGAGTTGCCCGTACAGTAGGCCTACCTCTATGTGTGGCGTTTTTATGCAATATCTTTTTTTTTTTTTTTTGTATATAACTTTATAAATATGAGGGCCTATTTTTTCCGTAGTGAAACAGTGGACATTTATGACATTTGACCTTTCTTTCTAATTTAATTTGTATTCAAGCTACAGAAAGTGAAATTGAAAAACATCTTTTGACTTGTCAGTAATGCTACGGTACGTGATATTAGTTTTGATGAAATAACTTTTTTTTCTTGTATATAACTGTACATATTATGTAAGGACCTATTTTTTTTGTAACAAAAAAGTGGAAATGTTTTACTTTGGGCTTTTTTTCTAATTTAATTTGTATTCAAGTTACAGAAAGTTAATCTGAAAAATATCTTTTTGTGAAATAAAAAATGACTCATTTATCAAAGATTAACATTTTATGAATACAGATTGGTGCCTTAGTTTTTATATTATCATGTTCTATAATTAGTTCTGAAAAAATTATATATAAAACATTGTGGTTTATATAACTAGGGACTCTGCCCTGTTTGTTTCCCTCGTCAACCCCTGCGTTGACATATGGTGATGTCAATGCAAACCATAAAATCCCTAATTTTATTCGTAACTTTTACCTTTTTTCAGCTTTTTAATAATAATTTTTATGGAAATGATGATTGATTAGGACAGAGGCAGTTGGATCTAAGTGTGGCAGTGGGGGTAGCTGTGACCTGTACATAATGTAAGACATAGATTGAAATAGGCATGCAATATCCCATATCCCTAATTTTGTCTATAAGTTTGACATTTTTTTACAGGAATTTCAATTATTTTTAGAATAAAAAGTAGCCTAAAATATTCTCTGAAAAATCCTCTAATTGTTAATGAAAGTTTCGTCAAAATCGGTTAAGCCATTCCGGAAATTAGCCCGGGCAAACAAACAGACAGACAGAAAAAATTGTAAGGGTGTGTTTAGGTTTTGATAATGGTTGAATAACCATATTAGCTTAGAAAAAAACTTATATTTTGAAATCACAAACAGACACTTCAATTTTTTTTATATGTATAGATATAATTTTTATGATTTTTCAAACTGACAGCTGCACCAAGTGCTAAAATCTCCTACCATTCTGGAAATTTAACCTATCAGTTGTTAACAACTTTATACGGTCAAAATTCATTATTTTTGCATGTAATTTTCAACCTATGTTACAGAACACTCATGTAAGTTTTGATGAGAACTTTTGTTTGGAAATTATTTTGTATTTTCACAAATAAATGACTTCCGGAAAAACCTCTGTAAAGAGATGCTAGGTTGGATCTGCCAGTAAACATACTGCGACAATATTTCAATCTGACGGTCGATGTTTCGACAAAATTGAAACTGTTTCTATATTTGGTCCAGGTGTCTTCCACAACGGGTTCGGGCAGTATGCTACTCTCCAATACTCATCATCACCAGAGCCATCATCGGGTGATGACCGTCAGCCATCATCAACAAGAAGCCCGTACGATGACGTTACATCATTCCCATTTACAACAAGCCACTCATCACAGTGCTCAGGTAAGCAATGCTCATCACAGCAGTCATCATAGAATGAGACCGCAAGAAGTTCATACACGTCACGCCTCACATCATAACGCCGTCATCACTAACCTACAGGTGTGAAGCTTTCATTTAATCTCTATGCTTAGTTAGGCTGGGCGCATGTTTAGCAATTTGTTTTGTTAACCATGATACAATTGTTGGGTGGCATTTAATTTCAGAAAAGTTGAAATGTATTTTAATAAATCTAAAGTCCAGAAAAGGAGTTTAAGCACAAACAATCTCAAAAACTTGAAAAGTATTTCTATAAAAGGAAATCACACTAATATTCAATCAAATTTACTTTGACAGTATTCTTATTTGAGTTTTAAATAATTCTGAAGGCTGTATAATATACTATTTACGTTGCAACTTAATACTTTATAGGAAATACTATATAAAAAAATGGCTAACCGTATTTATATCAAAACTAACTCACAGTTCATAAAATATTATACAATCCGCACTTTGTCACTTATAAAGAGCTTTATTTAATCATAAACTACATCAAAAATATATTTACACACTACAGCAGTACCTCGGTCGAGTTTCCATATTTAACCGAGGTTTCCAAATGTAAAAAAAAACTTTTGTCAAATTCAATTCTGTTAACTTACAAATAAATGTTAGTTAACTTAATTTATTTCGATAAAGAATTCATTGCTTGAGAAGATTTCTCAATAAGTAAATGTATATTAAAAACTTATTTATTTTATATATTTATTCACTCTTTGAATACATAAATAAGAGCATAAATAAACACAGAAACATAATACAGAAATAACACTAATAATTAAAGATATAAACTTAGCTAGACAAAATAAGAAAATATATACTAATCACATCTTGGTAAACAAAAAGTGTTTAGGCTTACATAGGAATATAAGTAAACAAAACCAGAAACAATACTAATCATTTAAAATAAAACTTAACTAAGATACAATTAAAAAGAAAATTTAAAAATACTTCTCAGTAAAGAAACAAAATTTACATTTCAAAGAATGAAAATAATGCACCTCCAAGGGCTTTTACTCGTTTTGAGGTTGCATAACACAGAAAAAAATAATACAACAAAGATTCTAAGGTTTTTTTGTGTTAGATTGAACAGAAAGAAAACCAAACAGTAGGTTGCCTTGTACATCATGAAAACATATACGCTCCTTACCTAACGAAATGGTATAGCTGTCATTTAGTGGACGGATAGTATAGTAAATTACGAAGCAGGCTTGGGCCTGTTCACACTCCCCTCCTCCGTATCCTTTCCTACAAGTTTTGTCTTCCCCAGCTACTGGATTTTGTTCTTTTGTTTTTAATCGGTGTCAGCGTTAAATTGTCATTATGAGTGGAAAGCAAAAGCATGTTGTTTTATCTTTAAATCAAAAATGGGAAGCGGTTAAACAGTGGTGATTCAATATGAAAAGTGGCAAGTGATTTAGGTGTTAAGGAAGTGATTGTCGGGGATTGGAGACGAAATAGATCGGAAACTGAAAATTGGGTAACCCAACAGTATTAGAATAAAGAAAAGGCTAGACAATCAATGAAAAAATTTGAGCATGAAAAAACTTCAGAGGCATTATTTTTGTTAATTAAATTACAAGTGAAAAAACATGGACCAAGACCGGGATTTGAACCCAGGACCTTTGCCTTTCCGGGGCAAGACTCTACCACTGAGCTATCCTGATCCTGCAGATATTGGTCGATGTTATCTCACTTGTACGGTTCTACTGCAAGGTTTTTACTGAATTCAGTCTATTAATTCATAAATGCAGTCAAACCGTACAAGTGAGATAACATCGACCAATATCTTTAGGATCAGGACAGCTCAGTGGTAGAGTCTTGCCCCCGAAAGGCAAAGGTCCTGGGTTCAAATCCCGGTCTTGGTCCATGTTTTTTCACTTGTAATTTAATTAATTTAACCCTTGCTGAGGAAGCGTGTAAGCAGGTAATTTATTACAAATTAAAAATAATTATTTTTGTGTTTTTTATTACAGTAGCTTACAGTATCCAATTTCTTTCATTCGAGTATATTATCAAACCTTCTTTGTTTATTTAAAACTATATTATTTAAAGCCAAATAAAATAGATTTTGAAATAAGTATGGCTCCAAATCAGCCTATAACGACTTAAACGATGCCGCATCTCGCACCTCATTGGTATTCTCACAGCCTACCGTATTATCCTAGTTTTTGGTTATCCATGGTCCTTGGATAATCGAGGTTCTACAGTATATATAAAAACTAAAAGATAAAGTTAGTAATAACTGTAGCAAAACTAATTCACACAATATTGAAACATACACGGGTCTATAATGCCTCTGAAGTTTGATCTGTCTCATTTAAGCTTTGCTCGTCTTGTAAAAATATTGTAGCAACAAGAATCACGTAGTTATGATGAGTGACAGGTCAGGGGAAAATGGTTCTCAGGAGTCAGAACACTACATACAGTGATCTGTCACATATTACTATATTGAAAGTTTCCAGCCTAGTTCGACACTATAATGTACAGTCGAATATTTTGTTCACAGCAGTGACGTTATCAACTCTAAAAAAACAAACTTTATTTTATTTGGTCAAAATAATAGAGTTCATCGTAACATATTGTTGTCTGACGAGTTGCTGGAGGAGGTAGATACAACCAGATTTTTAGGTCTATTTATAGGCAACAGGTTAACTTGGGTCAATCATATAGATAGTGTGTGTCGTAAATTAAATTCACGAGTGTTTTTGCTCCGTTATTTAGCAAAACACTGTTATATGTATTTATTGAAACAGGCTTATTATGGTCTAATACAGCCTCATTTAAATTATGGGATTGGTTTGCAGGGAAAATCTAGTAAACAGTACCACTCTCTTTACAAAAGCAATCTGTAAGAGCTGTATTAAGACTGAAACCAAGAGAAACTTGCAGAGAAGCTTTTAAGTATTTAAATATCCTAACATTCCCCAGCTTATACATTTAAAGGTAATATTATCGTGTAGATTTAGGAGTCAAACGGCTAACAACGATGATTTTCATAAACACCACACAAGGAAAAGGGATGTCATAATCATAGATTGAGCATCTACAGAGGGCTTCCAGCTCAGGCTGTAATTCCTCTATTTATCAGACTTCCAGAGTCTTTGAAGCAGATATCTGATGCTAAAAGTTTTAAACCAGGGCTGAACATTTGTGTACTCCGGAGGGGCGTGTACTCGGTGTATGAGTTTATGTCATTGTCTTTATTATGAGTTTTATTCTGTCACGTGTGTTACTTGGTATTATTGTAATAATTATGTGTGTGTTTGATTGTAATTTTTAACTAATTTTTGTATTTTACCTGGAATGTAAATGAAAATAAGCAACAAAATTTTAAGACTAGTAAAATTGTTTTTAGTAAATAATGAATTTCATAGCAGTGGTTGTATTCTTCAAAACAATTATTAAGTTTCAAATGTAATGCAGATCTAACTATATATAAATGTTTTCTGTTATGAATGTTAAATTTTTGTGGTGGTTTTCTAAAGTATTTGTGTGTTTTTATGTTTATTGATTGTTGTAGTGTAGGCCTATTTCTCGGTGCCTCTATAGTTTATATTATTTACATGATTTGACTTGTCCTATTCAATATTTAAAATTAGTCCAAGGATCAATAAATTGAATTGAAGTGAATCAAAGTCCGTAACTTACTTGATTTCAGTCCAATTGCGATTGTTACAGAAATAATATTGTGCTTCCTGTAACGTATTACCCGGAACAGCTTCTACTTGGTAATAGTGTGTTATTCATTCTATAATGTTATTTAACACCCATCCCAACTATAAGCCATATTTTGTCAGAATGTACGTCGCAGAAGTTTTTGAAAGATTTTACTCTTTATTTAAAACTATCAAAATGCACAATTAAGTGTTAATAAAATATAGTAAAATTTAGATTTCAATGTTTTCAAAAAATTCCTTGCACCAGGTAATCCTGGATTTTGAATGACAATCTGTTTAAAAGAATTGTTCCCTATAATATATTCCATGTCACATTAGTTGGATTTTATTTGCAGGTGTCAAATGCTCAAGCTACAGCCTCAAACTCGCCATTGGTGCTCAGTTTATCCCAGATCCCTGGCTCGGGGGGACTCCTTATACTCAACTCCAACACTTCCCAGAGTCAGACCCATACCCAGAACCAGGGTACCGTCGTTACGTCGTTCGTTTGCAATCCATCCCCTAGAGGTCACCGAAAAGAAGGCAAGAACACCATACTCAAGCAAGAAGCAATGGAGGTAACATTATCATTACTTTTGTAATAACTGAATATAAAACTCAAGTGACCTTTCTATGTTGATTTTTGCGAGTTTTTGTTTTATCGTTTCTAATTAATAATAGAAAAATAAACGTTTAAAATTTTATAATGATAAAATCATTATTTATCTTCTTTTTTTGTGGACCTAGATGGATGTCTTACAATGATCATTTCACTTTAAATTAGGAGTTTACATGAGAAAAATTGTAGCCAATCTCTAGTTAGCATTTTCTGACGTCGGAGATTTATAATCAAAAAGATTGCCTACATCGAAATATGGAATGTTTATATCAAATGAACGTTTAATTTAAAAAGAATGTCTAGTCTGAAGTCTTATTGGTATCAACAATCCATATCGTATTCAGTTTGATTAAAGGAATATGCTTCCAATCTAACCTATAAGTATGGATAATAGTAAATAATTGGTTTCTTAACCCGGCATCCTGTACCAACACAGTAAACACAACAATATTGTATGTACATATGATGTTATTATTTTTAACTTTTTGACAGCAAACGATAAAACATTTCAATTTTAACAGCGAAAAAAATTGTCTACGGTTTCTTGCTTTTTGAATTAAAGGAAAGCCTCAACACGTTTTCGTGCAGACTCTTTAGTGTTACGATATCAGATGCGGAAACACCAATTTCCTCAGCCCACGAGATTGCAGTGGTGAAAACATTCAGAGCTGTATCGGTGTTTATTGTACGGGCGGCAGAGAACTGGCTCCCCTCCTCTACCTCAGTTTCTTCACCGCTGTCCAGTACGTCTGCTATTATCTCATCGTCCGTCAAGATCTGAAATTGTTCTTCTTCATCTAACCAAGCGTCTACGTCAGCTGTTGTCAGGATCATCCACAAGCTGCTCAATAATTGCTTCTCCTAAGTTATTTATCTTAATGTCTTTATCAGAATCACTTGTCTTCTTTTTCTTGTGAGCCTGTAATAAGGTCAGAGAAGGCCACGATTTTTCCCTTGTACAAACAATTGTTTTTATTGCAAGGTTTTCCCAAGCGCTTGCTAGGTTAAAGACAACATCTAACGTATTTGAGGTTAGTGTTCTTTAATGCTTGAATAACATTTCACTCTTTTGATAAAATACTGTACAATGGAAACAGCATAATGCACTCTGACTTACATACATGCAGGGATTTGAAAAGTTGAATGACCTGGCATCGCTCTCCGAGCGCCGGATTGCTGCTGGACATGCCGGTTAGCACGGCCGGATTATAGAGACTGTACTGTACTATGTTTGGCGAATTTAAAAAAAGAGCTTGCAAAACTTATTGGTGACAATGTGTTGGCCAGTTCTAGGGTTAAGTTATAACACATATAAAGGGTTTGGTTTTCAATATGTGAGCAATCAAAACACAACATAAATCTGTACAAATAAAGTAAAACATTCTATATTTAGAATATATTTTAAACAGCTGTTATGAATTTTTTGTTGGTTGCCATCATAGATCTTGTTATTCAGATTAGGTACCCAAGTTTGGATAAGTATAAAATATTTTAGACAAATCTGCTGGAAACAATGTTTAGTTTGATACTTCAATTATTAAAATCAACCTTGCAGTAAAGAAATACACGACTAGCAGGAAAATACCTACAAGAATTTTAAACCTATTTTGAATGATATAGTTCTTAAAATAATTTTACCTATACATATTTGATAACTCCTTGCAATATTTTAGTTTCAACAGTTTGAAATGTTATGTTAAGCAGAGTCAGGTTATGGTGCCCATTTTTTTTCTTTCCTTTCAGATGGACGTAGCGAACTCGTGCCATATGATGTCCGCAAACCAACACCGCATCACAGACTCCACGCAGACGTCCTCCATCAGCTCAACGCAATCCTTGAACAACAACACGAGAAGTAACGGTTCGACGACAGACAGAAACAGTAACGTGCCGGAGAAAATGGACATCAGCAACGGGAACGTATTACTGTCCGGGAACGATTACGAAAGGAATTACCGTCATACGAACAACAACACGAGTAAAGAACGAACGCCAAAACAGATGGACACCTCGACGGGGGAAATGTTGATGGACGTGAAGCCTTTCAATTTGAACGAAACGATGAACGGGAAAGAAAGTATGACGGGAAATCAGTTTTTCAACGAAACTTTAGACTTGTCGCAGGAAGATATACAGCAAACGTTGTCCGCGAATATGCCGATGACTTGTGGTACACCGGAACCTCAACACAGGTAAATATTTTTGTTTTTAACCCTCTAAGTGCTGAGAAGATCTTTCTTTAGAGCTAAGCATTTTTAGGGCATCGCGCAAACATATTTTGAAAAATTCATAATAAATACACATTTGGATTTATATTTGACTTATTGTATATCAATGTTTTCAGAAAATAGCAGAGAATAATATAATAATAGTTTTATTTACTTACCATTATCCAGTAAAAGTATAATGGATGATAAATCACAATGAAAAACAATTTCACTAAAATTTTGAACTTTAGAGGCTGCTCACATTCACTGAATTTACTGAATTAAAATTTCAAGATAAACAAAATATTAAACATTTTATTATGAACAAAAATATGTACAACAATAGGCATTTTGAATAGTAAACAAAACACTTACAAGTAAAAATATCGAAGCATGTCACATAACGCACATAATATCTAGAGCTTCCCTAATCGCACTTGGGCTTAGTTGACTCATTTTCAGAATAACCTATATAATAACATAAAATAAACTAACTCCCTATAATCTACCTAAAATAAACTATTCACTAAACATATAATCAACACTGTAATATAAATGAAACACTAAAAAAACTCACGTTATAAACTATAAGTTTGAACAAAACAAACAACTGCTTAGTTTACATACAAGTTATCAGATCACAGACTACAGCTGACAATATTGTCGTCTGTTATTGTTTCCAATCTGTTCCAAGACAATCTTGCACTGCTTACTGGATAGAGAATTCAATTTACTTTCATTTTATGTGAAGTGCAAGTTAGTACGATAAATATTAGCTTCGATATATCATTTTACGAATTGTCTCACTGCGAGACGATAGCCGTTACAAGGGGGTCGAATCGTCTTGTAGCAAGATGATAGCACTTGGACAGTTACGTTAGGCCTAGACTGATGAACCAACACACGTATTTACATTTATGACCATAGCAACCAATTGAATAAAATAACAGATAAACCTTAACTGAATAACTTGCTGGTTATTTTAACCTTTACTATAATAATAAAGTGATTTTCTTTTTGTTTTGATTTAATAACCGTCTTTAAATGAGTGGCCTCCCGTTAACCGATAATTAGGGCCTACCCTTAAAGTAATTGATTTATAAGTTTTAAAACTCATTAAATTATTGCAAATAATGTCCCTATATTGTCTTACTGCTTTTTTAATTGCCACTTAAAACTGGAACATACAATATGTGTTACTGTGTACTTATGGGTTTTATTGTAGGCCTGTGGCTAATTTTATGTAACACAGTATGTATGAGTATTATATGAAAATAAAAACGAAACAAAACAGTAAAAACATTATAAATAAAATATATAAAAATGTAAACTTAAGAAATAAAATACAAAATTTTTCCTACAGAGAAACCACCACAATAGACTAATCACAAATTGCCTGACTGATAATACTGTGTTTCTAGTTATAGAATAATTATTCTTTTGTGGTTTTCTTTTAAGATTAAACTTTTTAATTTCACAGCAGGGATAGAAACGTTCATAATTCCAGTAAAGTGAACCAGGATGAATCGGATGTATTGGTCTCGGGATTGAACCCGTTGGAGTTTATCGATGTCGGAGTCTCTCCACCAACAGCGATGGACGACGATGTGTTCGTTAACCTAGACGCGTTTGACATGCTCGGCGACTTCCCTGAGCTGGAAGTTCTGGATTCAAGCCATCATGGTATGTCAGACAGTTAATTTAGATTTTGCGGTATAATGTTTTTTTAATTATAATTTACAACATTTTGTTTAGGATTTGAAATTAATAAATGTTTTTTTTTTAAGTAGCTTAGTCCAGTAATACTAGTAATAAAGGAATCACATATATTAAATTAAATTAAATTTATAAGTGAACAATACCCGGTATTTGTTTTCTACAGAGCGTTAGGTGTTCGTTAAATTAATTTTATACTTTAGCTCTGTGACAGACTAAACAATACACTCAAATAGTAAGGATTTTTTAGAACACCATAGACTTATATACGGAAAAGAAGAAAGGATGTTTTGGA